>DVZL01006114.1:0-11575 GCA_018236625.1 Lasaia peninsularis
GAATCGAACCCGAGCCTCGCGGTTAGTCGATGCGGTTAGGCGTGTACGCTAGCCACTCGGCCAACGAGGCGGTCAGTATAAAGATAGTATAAAATAAATAACTTTGGTTATAATAAAAATGTTATTGGCAAATTAACTTATAATTTGTATGAATGACGTAAAAAATATGTTTTTACATCCTTATAAAGTTTTTACAATATATTATTGTTTAAGAAGTTAAGTTTTCAAGTTATTTAGTTAGATATCGAAATTAGTTGATTAAAATGACTTGTGTATATACCATAAACACAAACATTTGTAACTGAATTACGACCACTTTAAGATTTTATATTAAAATTTGGCTTAGTTTCTCGTCTGGTTACAAAAGCAAGATGGCAGTCGCTCTGTGTAAAATAAGCGTCTTTGTCAAATCCCATAAATTAGATAGTCGACCCTGATATAGAAACGGAGTAAGGATAAAAGATTTTTATTAAAATCAAATAATTTCATGTACACAAATTACTATAAAAATTTTACTCGACCAAAAAAAATGTCCTTGTTTATATTTTCAAAAAAAAATACCATTTTTAAATTATTTTCGAAAACACAACCAATTTATAGCGCGTGTTTTTAGAGGGCTGTTTTTTTAAACGTTCAAACTTAATCTATCTACACTGGTTGATTGATACGCGCATGCTCTATTCTCAAGTAACAATAATAGTGGTCGAATTACTATGTAGTCTTGACCAGTACCATGATTCATATGTATTAAAATGACTTCGAACCTCAACAGGTTCCTCATTTGGAACAATGATAGTCACATTTTGACGTGACTTTAAAACCAAAAATCAAATGGAACACGACCGTATGACCTTAAAGTATTTTATTTGAAAAATACATACAATTATTTGTTTGCTTATTCAATATATTCCTAGATATTGATTAGAAGTTTGTAAAACGTTGCGTGATAATTTTAAAGTTTTAAATATGCTTTGTCCTTTTAAAATAATAGTAACCAAAGCCGTTCCTTATTAAATTAGCTGTCTACCATTGAAAATCCCATCAAAATCGGTCCAGCTAATTAGCAGGTAAAATCAGACAGATAGAAAGACAGAAATTCTAAAAAATGTTGTTTTGGTATAGTATGTACCTTGTAACATGCGTACATGTGTACATATGCATTTAGTAAAAATAGTTTATTTTAATAGTAAATATAGACACCCCAATTTTATTTATTTGTATAGTATAGTATATATTTATTTGTATATACAATATTAAAATGAAACACCGGATCGGAACGCGGTTCCTTAAGAAGATCCGGCGTAAGAAACTCAGGGGCTTGTCTTTTTCTTACTTTTTGTGACAAAAATGCTCAAAGCTAAAGGTTACAATAAAGGCGTGTGTTTCGAAATGTTTTTTCCTGTTTCCTTCGGACCTTGTCGTTACGGATATGAGCTCATACGTATCCGCGGATATATCCTGAGTCTTGCAACAGACTAACGTCAATAACCCTGAAAATGTCACAGGATATCGTACAAAACTCTTAATTGAGTAATAACTAGATATCCCCCCGTGGATGAGTGGAGTCGGAGTCCGATTTCAACGCTCGAGGTTTCGGGTTCGATTCTCGGCGCAACTTATTCATAAGTTTTTTCTGTTTACCTGAAAAACATATCGTTGTCCGAGATTTGATTGGCGCTTGGACATAAGGCCTGACATACCGGCCACAAGACAGCGACACACCTATAAGATCTATGGTGTCTATATCGCATTTTTGATGCATAAAAATAGTTTTATCTTCAAACACCATAGATTGTACTGGTGCGTCACTGTTTTGAAGCTAATGGACAAAGACAGTGAATAAGCTAACTTTTCAACTTTTTTTAACACGAAGGTGGCAAGTGTTAACCTTATAGCGTTATTGAAATTCAAAATTGAATCCGCACATCAAATCAAACACAAAAAATCATACAGTCAAACATAGAATGTTGTTATGGAATCCGATGGAAAATAATAGCTGAAATGATGTTGATGAATCTTGATTTCGAAACGGGTTAACTGCTTTCACTAGTAGCACACATACCCGCGGAGTCTAATAAAGACGTATAAACAGAAGTAAATTAGAAAATTATACAATCCAGATAGCTTTATTAGCGTTATCTCAGCCGCACTGATAACATCATCAATATGAATCGAGATGAATAACTTATACATGTGTTGTTTTGCATTTACAAAATACTAGCTTTCCACCCGCGACTTCACTCGCGTGAATTATGTTTTTAACACCGCACTCAGAGGGCAGAATTTTTCCTTAAAATACTTACCACGTAAAACCATAACCTCTTTTTATTTATACTCCGCTAAAAATAGATTATGTGTGATTCTGATGTATAAGCTATATTTCTGTGAAACTTCATGAAAGTCATTTCAGTAGGTTTTGTGTGAAAAAAGAACAAACACACACACCAACTCGCCAAGTTTTGCATTTAAATATAAATATTAGTAATCTTAATAACACCTACTATAACAAAGAATATATAATCCAAGTCATATTAAATGAATAAAAGTGTTTTAACTCACTTGGATATCCGGTTAATTAACTTTTAATTATCATCATATGTTTTTATCATTACCATGCTGCAATAGCATGGTGACATATCGCGTCTCCAAGGTTAAGGATGTACGTGTCATTTTTTTATATTTTATTCATCATATCACAAGCTGATAGCTGCTGTAATATGAGTAACTTAGGCTACTTTTATTTTAGGATTATATAAAACAAATTCAAACGCGGTCGAAGTCGCGGGCCTATTTCGTATCACATCAATTCTTGTCCCTGTTAGGAATAGAACCCGAACCCTATTGTTTGTGTTAACGAAATCTAGTTGTATAATAAACGATTCAAATATCAAAGAGATATTGATAAATTATTCTAAAACTTGTATAAAAGTTTAAGTCATTTAACAAAGTGATTCTATTAATGAAAAAATCTTTTTAATTGATTCAATTAGAATACGCGCCTCTCGTTCAATTCTTTTACACAAATAACCGTTGCCAGTTCGATTAGATTTTGGGAAAATTAATATCGGTGTTTTTAGCTACCGGATTTGAACCCGAACCTCTTGTTCTCCGAAAGCTCGCGCTTTTGTAGATGCCGACAAAGACACCGCCTTCTTATCTCTCGTGAGACTAATTTCGCTCTGACGAATGACAATACGTCTTTGAGGTTGATAAATGTTGAACTTATACACCAAATATTGAGAGAAAGAAAAATATATTTTAGATATATTTGTAAAATATTTTGTACTATACGTAGCAAGTAATTTTATTCTATAAAATTTTCCATGATGGCCCTTGTTGAATATTATAAGGTATTTTACTGATTTTTGATTGTCTTACAAACTGATGATAGACTGAAATTTATAATGAATTTCTTCGATCTAAAACACATGTACTACCTCCGTGACTGTTCAAATTGAAAACAACAAGGTTGTATTAACTAAGTCTAGCCTATTCTGAGGATAATTCGCTACAATTTAGTAGATCCTTTTTAAAAATAAACAAACGAATTCTTTTTTCAAATGTTAGTCACGCGTAAAACACGCATAAAGGTATTTTTTTATTGTACCCATAAAATAAAAATCTAGAGTATTTTGTACTTTTTTTTCGTGTAAAATCTTTAGTGTAAAAAAAATCTTCAAGTGTAAGAAATAATGTGGCGAGCATAGGTTAAAAAGGTCATTTCCAACAAAACCACCCTATCCTACCTTAACCTCCTACTTTTTCTTGCCGCCATAGGCCTAACACCCTGGCCACAAGCCAGCATGCATCTACATCTAAGTGTCTATAGGCCACGGTTGTCTCTTACCATCAGAAGGCCCGTGTGCCTGTTCGCTGCTTTATCCCATAAAAAAAGTAAAAAAAACCATATATATTTGTATTTTTTTGGTCACATAAAAAATATTTTAATTCTAGAACACTATTCTATTTTGACAATAACGATACAATTGACGGGTGGGCCGACTTGTTATTTAATTAGAGCCGCATTAATTTCGTAACAGCCACTTCCGCCGCGGGGGCGAGTCTAGACAACTCTATGTTGATTTTGTTGTCAATACTTTTAGAGTTCCGTACCCAGTGGGGAAAAACGGGACCCTATTACTAAAACTTCGTCAGTCTGTATGTTTGTTTGTATGTCTATCTGTCAGTATCTCATCAACTGTGATAGCTGAAAACTTGACTTTTTTACAGATGATATATTTACGTTGCCACTATAAGGACAAATACTGAAAATATAATGAAATTAATATCTAAAGAGTAGCTCCCATAAAGCAATCGTGATCTTTTTATCGTTTTTACAGTTGATGATACGGAACCCTTCGTGCGCGAGTTCATCTCGCACTTGGCCGGCTTGGCTTGGCCATTGAATATGCAAATGTTTTTGTTGTGTTATAAAAAAAGTATGTCAGAAGGCTAATATTAAATTATTATCAGATGTATTACATCAATTTGTTTATTGTTTCGGTTTTAAAATTATATAAGTAATAAAATTTTATTAGTATCGCTCGTTAAGATTCGTAACATCAAATTAAAGTTAAAAAAAAACTAAAAATAATAAAATATCCTTACGTTTATATTCCTAAAAGGGTAGACAGAGGTACATACTTATGTATCCATCTACAATTTAAAATGACCCAACGGATTTTGATGCGGTTTTTTTAATAGAGACGAAGGTTTATTACTACTTTTTTCAAACCTTCCCTGGATTTTCACTACTGATTTAAAACCAAAATTAAAAACGTGAGACTTTCTCTACTTTAGCGAGACTAACGAACAGTAATTGAATTTTATATATTTTAAATGTTATTTATCTTGAATTTTATTAGCTGTTTCATGATGCTTCATCACTCACTAAAGTCCTATCCTGTGAAAAACGATAGAGATATTAAAAAAATACTTTTTGGCGTCTCCGAGGACTAATCTATTCTTAAGCCATTACGCATTAAAATCGGTTAAGTCATTTTGACATAAAAACGAAACATATAAACAATAGTATTAAACTGGATTAATAACCTGCCAGCCATGTAATATGGTTGGTTAAGTGTGAGCCATGTAAATGCTTTTAAGTGCTCAGTCTCTGCAGTTACAGCTGATAATAGGTTACGGGTTTGATTTCACTGTCTAGATTACATTACTCGTAGATTGAACCAATAAGTATACATTAAGTTCGCTTTCATTAGATTGAGGGTCATTGTACTAAGTATGTATTATAAAAAAATAAGCACATGATCTAACCTTGACTGAAATATTCAAAATTTAATACTTTATTCAAAACAGAAACATTTTTTTCCATCGATTTCAAAAAAACTTGTCGTTTTGTTCTGTACCCAAAGGGTTACCCTATTACTACGACCCTGCTGTCTGTCTGTCTTTCACCAGGTTGTATCTCGTGAACCGTGATAGATAGGCAGTTTAATGATGTATATCTGTTGTCGCAATAACAACAAATTCTAAAAACTAAGTAAAATAAATGTATAATTTTTTCCGTTTTCATAGATAATTGTACGGTACCGCTGGTGTGCAAGTCCGACTCGCACTTGGCCAGTTTCATTTAATGTTGACCACCTTGTTGGTTGAGGGATTGGCGTACACGTAATGCCACCGACCAACCACGAGTTTTAGGTTCGATTCCTGGGTGGGGTAACTAGTACTTTGAGTTTTTTTCAATTTATCTAAAAACTGACTTGACTGTCCTACGGGATCTAATATCGGCTAATCGTGGGTGCATAAGCATGTACCGCATAAGTTTAATAATAATGTATCTCAAGGTATATTAGTAATAACGTGTGTTGTGGGCCAACGTGCA
This sequence comes from Lasaia peninsularis, assembly GCA_018236625.1. Classification (NCBI taxonomy): domain Eukaryota; kingdom Metazoa; phylum Arthropoda; class Insecta; order Lepidoptera; family Riodinidae; genus Lasaia; species Lasaia peninsularis. Next base: position 5,846 of record DVZL01006114.1, read on the forward strand.
TCGTTTACCCAGCAAGGTCAGAATGTAGCAACACCGCTCATGTCCTTTTCCGCTCCAAAAACTCCGTCGGTTGGGCAAGATTTTCAAACTCATTTACTATTCGATATTTTTTTATCATCCACATATATTTATACAAATTCATGCAAAATGTGTCATCATATCAGTCTGTTATATTGTGCTGGTTTTCGGGATTATTAAAATTAAATTTAATTCCGTTAACTGGTTGCTGTTGTTATTTATTAATTAATTTATTTAACGCTTAATTGAATAAGACAGGTAATATTACAACACACAAAGTATGGATGTTTGTTATTGTTTTGCGAAAAAACTTTACTATAATATAGCTTATACATCAGAATAACACATAGGCTGCTTATTAACCGACTATTTTTAAAAGAGTTTATGTTTTTACGCAATAAGTAATTGGGGTAAATTCTGCATTTTGATAATTCACGCGGACAGAAAACTAGTAAATAAATAAAGACTTATCACCCGAATTCAAAATGTAGGAAGTTCTCAATGTGTTTGTATGTTGCAAATAGATTTTGATGATACTTTTTATGTAAAATATATTATATTTTAGCGGTAAATTTTATGACAAACAGTTCATATATAAGTATATAACAAAACGATTGTTGATATTACAAAAAAAATGTTGTACAAAAATGTTGAAGCGATTTGCTGATAAACGAAGTGTCTTCAACAAAAAATAAAAGAAAAATCGAATCAACAGCGTAGCTAAACGTACAAAATAAAAACCCTGCTTTTTAAAAATCGATTAAAAAATAATCACTCATCAAATTTAATCGTACATTTGAAACCAATCCCTTTCCAATGCAAACTGACACACAGATCTTATTAATAAAACCTCACAAGAAATGCCCGGATAGATTTACTTCCCGGGAATATACGGCATCAATCGTAGTAGATGCGCTTGAGTACTGTTAAAATATGTTTCTTTCGTTAGCCAGAAATCCGGGGTTGTGTTTTTCCGGGCTTCCCAGCACCACAATGGCGGCCCTTCCGGCCAGGTTCCCGCCAAAACAGAAATAAACTGACCCACTTACGCGAACTCACGTCCGGTTGCGCGCGCCATCTGCATTTCCGGACCGCATGTCATATTAATGGGTTATGATTTTTTCACTTCATATTTATAATTCTGATTTTATTGCGGAATAGATAGAGCTTTATTTCTTAATTGATAGAGGGCGCTACTTTGCGGAAATACATATTTAAACAAAAATAGATTGTTATTTTTTTAAGAACACGTCGGGTTTGATTCCCGGATAGGATAAATTGTTATAAGTGTTTGCATTTTATCTGAAAAACATACTGTTGTCTGAGTTTTGATTTGCCCGATTAGGCGACGTAATTACCACCTGACACATGACAGGGCTTAATATCGTCGGCTAATCTTGGGTGCATATGTACCTATGCCTAGAATTTCGGGAATATGGGAGTGACGATATGTTTTTATTATTATTTTGTAAAGTCCCGCAAAAATGAGTAATATAATGCGACACAATCACTCTCTATGTAGTCTAATATCCACAAATCGACTTCCATCAGACCTCTGTAACCCAGAAGGGAAACCAAGCCCAATTCTAGATTAGGTCGTATTCGAGTATATGAATTCGGCTTTCCTCAAATATCGTCTTTCACCGTAATAGTAGGTACTAAAAAAGGTAAAAAGTTATTAAAAGTCATTGGTGCCGAAAGTGAACTACCGGATTGGAACCCTGGAGCCCTTATCAGACCACCGAGGCTATTCAATTGTTATACTATTAATATTTCGAAAATTTTTTATGAGATAAGACAGCGAATAGGCACACGGGTCTCCTGATGTTAAGAGACAACCGTGGCCTATAGACACCATAGATGTTGTAGGTGCGCCGCTGCCCTGTGCTCGGGCTGTTAGACCTTATGTGCAATTGTTTTTAACAATAGTACTATTCTAAGCCTATTCCTGTTGCTATATCAGATGATATCAGGATTGGCAACCTAATCTAGGAGATTTCACAAGGACTCCAGTATTTACACAGAGCGACTGCCACATGTCTTTTCCAATCAATGCAAATAGACGTATATATATAATATTTTCTTTGAGTTACAAAAAGTCACTGGTATCCGTATGGCGGGATCCGAACCTGCACTACCGAAATGGAACTCCGAAGCCCTAACCTAACAACTAGACAAGCGGGGCTATTCAATTATTGGAATATTAATATTTTGAGTAGCAATTATTTTTTGTATAAGTTTTTGAAAGAAATTAAGTGTATAGAACATGAGGGCCAAATACAGTATCCCACAGTCGATGCGGGCGTTCGCAATAACGCTACTTGCAGACAACTCAAAGGACCCTCAATTAAAAGTAATTAAAGACAATTCAGAAATCCCAGAAAATAATGGTCACTTGACCATCAACGAGATTTATCATTCGATTAAGATATATCACTGGTCTTTTGCGTCTCGACACACTCATGATTTTACTTTAATAAACGAACTCCAAAAAAAGGAATAGGTTCTTAATTCGTACGTATGTACGTACTTATTAGGATAAGAACTCCGATGTTTGTCTGTCTATCAGTTATCAACCATTAACTTCATTCTGCTTAAACGATTTTGGTAAATCGTAAACTTCATAAGATTTAGTCTGTTAAAAACAAAGAAAAACAAATTTAAAAATGTATTTTTTTTTTAATAAAATTGTTGAATAATACATAAACTCCGTATCGAAAGATCTAACGTTTTCGTCACAGAGATAACTTATTTTCTTCTATCTTAAATTTGTTATCAGATAGAATGCTGATTACCCGCCAAATACTTTCTAAAAATGGTTTAAGCCTTTGGAACCATAACGGTATTGCCATAGTATGGACAACATTTACGTAATTACTAAAACACTTACAAACATGATTACTAAAATGGGCGGAGAACAAAACATTTGGGGTGGTGGTCACACACCGTATCGCGCAGGTGTCGGCTCTTGTTCCCACGTTACTGGTCTCTTGTAAACCGTTGATAATTTCATCCCCAGAACCGTGCTAATTTCATCCTCCGAACTGTGCCAATTTCATCCTCCCAACTGTGCCAATGTCATCCCCCGAACTATGCTAATTTGCTAATTTCATCCTTCGTACCGTACTAACTTTGTCTCCCGAACCTAATTTTATTCCATGAACTGTGCTTATTTCATTTCCCAAGCCGTCCTAATTTCATCGTTTAACCGGTGCTAATTTAATCACACGAACTGTGCTTATTTCATCCCCTTAACCTTGCTAATTTTGACTTAAAAACAAAAGATGGCATAATCGCATCCAGATTTATTTGGAAAAAATATTTCAACAGATTTAAATAATAGGTGCTGCGCAATATTTATTGGTATTTCTGCTACCATAACTTCTTTATTTATGCCTGCCAGTATGTCGTGCTGGAAAGGAGGGTAATGTAAATAAATCGTAGACGTTTGTAAAATTACCAAATATTTTCTCTAAAAACGATTTTAGAGTCACTTAAAGAGTATTATAAGTTGTAACTCTATCTAACTAAAAGAGTAATTAATATAAACAAAACCAGTAAATTCTATTAAAATAAATCTTACATACATACATAGGGTAGGCAGAGAGTATCGAGTGCCAAACGTCACTTGGCACACACACATACGTTGAATTTTATAAAGTTTATGACATAGAAGTAAATAGTGGAAGTACGCCTTCCAAAAGAATAAGATTTATCAAGCACCAACAATGGAAAATTCCAAATGAGACATATTTGGAATTTTCTATATAACATGGCAAATAAATAACAATTAATGGCTTATCTAACGATATTCAAATAATTAAATCAAAGATATATCAATTAATTGGTATATTCCTTAAATATAAGTATAATAATTGCGATAATTGCGGAAATATGTACCAAACTAATAATAATTATGAATATAATTATCTTCATTTGCGACTTCTTTTAAATTTAAGTGTTAATCAAAGTAATTATTATTCAGGTTTAAAAATACTTGTACTAATTACCTGTTTTAAAGTCAAATAGTTCCGTTAGATGTTATACATACTATAACCAAGCTATTTGTTGTGGCTTTTCACTGGAGAAAAGTTTAGTTCTATCCCAAGAATAGGAAATAATAATAAGTTTAGAGACAATAATAATATTAGGTGGCCAGCCTGTTGTTCTTAATGGTCTTTAAGTCTCTCAAACAAATATTGTTTATTACAGAATCCAAAATCATAAATATTTTTCTTATTTCACTTTTTTTTAGACTTACTACATATTATGTATAATGACTAGACCAATTTTTAACAAGACTTACACTAGAAGTAAGGGGAGATTTTACAATTAAATTTACCAAAAAATCTTTGAAGTATCTTAACCAATTTTATTTAGACTTTCAATGCAAGATAGAGAAGGTGGTATGAATTACTTTTTTATCTCAGAATGTCCATGGAATCCAAATTTTCGCACTTTTTAATCGGAAAGTCTAATGAAATTAAATTTTTAGGTTTGATGTTTACATATTTTAATAACAAGTCTGATTTCTAATCTCTTTAACTTGAGTAAAGCTCGTCCTTTGTACTGAAACATGTCTCAGTGAGTCTTTTGTTTTATTGTTACAGAGAAATAGGTAAATAAATTAACCTTCTGTAAGTACGTACTTAGGTTTTTTTATGTGTGACTAATTAGTTTCTTAACCATGTAGCTATTTTACAACGTGACCGAATTTTGTGGAGGAACAGAATACTCAGGCCGAGAAATCATTATTGAACTGGGTCGAATTACCTACAACGCCAACAACAGGGGCTCTCCGGGAGGCCGAACCTCGACCTGGTGCTGCGTTCTGATTAATGGAGGTTCTTAGGACTTAAACATCCTCTATGTGAAGATTTTTTGAAGATTTGATTGAAGATGATGAAGATTCAACCCCTAAAGGTTAAAATAGGGAATAAAAGTTTGTATAGACTAAATAAGTACTAAGACTACATAAGTAAATAACAACTTAGAACGAATGAAACAATCAAGATACATATTATTCCTGTTATATTTTGTAATGACTAAAGCGTGAATCAAAATCTAATCATTCTCAATTTAGGGCTTGATTCGACCAAAATATCCTCGAAATGACAGTGACACTTGTAACTGGCGTATTGCGTGTGCGCTCGCAGTTTGGCCACCTCCAAATTGACGATTTAAAAACGATCCCTTTGAACAAACCGTTCATGGAAACTACGCTGATGGTATTTTTATATTCTTAGAATATTTAACGTGGGTCTCAGTGGTCTCGTGATTAACGCTTCGAACTTCCATTCCGGTAATACAAGATCGAACCCTAGATAAGGCAAGGATGGAGAATAATAGTAATGAATAAAATAAAATGGCGAGTGTATAGTTTGCTTACTTTGGAGTCTTAAAAAAATGTATATTTTTGAATACTAAATAATACTGTATATACAGAATATAAATATTCTGTATAAAAATATGTTCACACACATATGCCTGAAGGAGTAGGCTTAGGAGTAGGAGTAGGTATATGCTTATGAACCGAACGTTAGCCCTTTGATGTGTTAGCTGGTAACTTCATAGCCACATGGCACACACCCTTAGTGTCGGGGTTAAGGTGGGTAGCTAAATGCGCTCACCTCCTCCTCCTGTTGTCCGCGTTGAGGCGGGCGGTTTAGCCGCCTGTCTCCCCGAAACTTCCCTTTTTGAGTTGGCTAAATT
>DVZL01006115.1:0-11574 GCA_018236625.1 Lasaia peninsularis
TCGCCTCTTACGACCTGCCTCGTAGGAAGGCAATTGGTCTATTTTACAGAGGACCCGGACCAACACTGGGGTTAGATCAATTTATGAAATTTGTCCAGTAATATTTATTTTTATTATTTGTCCTCGGGCTCTGCATACCCTACCAGTCTTTAAATTCACGATTGTGATCTTTTCGCAATAAATAGTATTTTTCATTCTTTCTCAAAGTTAACTCTAACTCTGTGCTAAATTCCCTTGAATTGGGTTCAGTGGTTTAGGCGTGAAAGTGTAACAGATACATTTACAAAATCATGGATCATAACACAGCGCAGGCAAAGCCGGAGGTATGGGTTAGTTTAAATAACAAAACTAAATTGCGAAAGAGCTTGACTTGTTGAACTTACAGTAGGACAAGTTTTTAAACAATAATGATTAACATATTAGACTAAATTTAAATCAAAATAAATAACCAACATTGAAATGAATGTCAAAACCGAATATATTATTATAACATTAAAAGTTAAAAGTCTTGATTCTTTTTCGGAGTATTGGAAGACGAATAATTATTGTTTACTTAAGAAAATCTGTCAAGTGCGAGTCGGATTAGCGCATGAAAGTCTGTATGTTCCGCTTTCACGCCTAAACCACTGAAGCGATTTTGATGAAATTTTATACAGAGATAGAGTAAACCTTGAGGAAGGACATAGGCTACTTTTTAACCGACTACATTAAAAAGAGGGTATGTATTTACGCCATTTGTATTATACGTCGGAAAAATGTCTGCAATTTGAAAGTTGTCTGTATTATAAAAATAATTCACGCGGGCGGACAGCTAGTTGTCTATAAAACCGGCAAAAAAATCACGTTTATCGTGTAGGAGCATCATTTATGTATTTTTTTTATTCTGTTTTTGGTATTTATTGCTATCGCAGCAACAGAAATACTTCAACTGTTTGGCTTACAGTTAGTGAGATTTTTGAATTGAATTCAACTATATTTTAATCCTTACACAATATAGTCATATGTATATAACATGAAATCTACCATACGCTATCTCTGTAAAATTACATTCAGATCCGTTCAGTGATTGATAGAAAATATTCATCTATCTGAATGTTCGTATTCATATTAATACTAAGATGTTATATAAATTTACCTTTGACTTCAAATGTAAAAGCTTTCCGAGACCCTTTTCTACAACTTGTGGGAAGGAAAGAAGTCTAAGAGTGTGACCCGTGGGGGCTGTGTCAAATACTACGGCACTGAAGTTCATGCCTTTCACAAGTTTCATGACCTGAAAACAATACAATTTTATCACTATGATTCAGAATGGGGATTAATAGACTCCATACATAGAAATAGTATATCAGTTTTTTCATTTAAAATATGAATACTATGTGGAAGTTTAATCAAAAGCCAACAAAGAAAGTTGAAGAATATAAAAAACTAATGATCTAGATGGCTGTATTATTCAACAAATGTCATTCACTCAGTCTGTTAGATTAGATGGTACATAAATATTTTACCATCTAATCTAATGCCGTATAAAACTTGAAACAGAGAGTATACTGATTACTAAAAGGTTATCAATTAATCTGTGTGACTCCTAGTACACCTGTTATTTTTCAAATAGAGTATGTAAGTTTGAAAAAATTATGCAAGCAAGAGGTTTAACATACTATCTTCAGATTGGAAACATTCCAACTTAACACATTACTATTTTTATTGTCTTTGGGTGGCTTGGTTCTTTTACATCCAGTAACCTATCTGATTGTCTTTCAATCTGATAAAAAAACTAAATACCTCAGCATAACTCATAGCCTCGTCAATCCCAGGGAATGCTCCGACAATTTCCTGCATAACCCCTTTTCCTAGCCTCATAGCTTCTGTTTCACCTTCAAAATATTCTTCTGGTAATTCTGTTAGTCCTACATTGGGATCAATCTCCATTGCAAATAAATTATCAAAGCCTTTGACTTTTGTGGGGACCTGGAATTAAATACATACTTTAGAAATGGGATGTTTTATTAAAGGGGTGTATGCCGAGTGTTCTGACATTGTGTGGAAACTCAAGTTCAACCTGTTCCAGACTAGGGCCTGGTTTTCCTGCTGGGTTATTGAGGTCAGATTATTGTTGCCCTGAGTAAAAACCTGGCACTCTTGTCAAATCCTTTAAAATTGGTAGCCGACTCCAAAAGGATTGGGACTAGAATACGATTATTTAGGATAAACAAAAAAGTTACCATAAGTAAAATGGGTTTTCAATTTGTGTCAAATGTTGTGTGTTTACAAGCTTCAAAAATTATATGCAACATAGTTATCATAAGGATACTATCTTAATTTAAATGTCATGACTCTAAATAGTTTATGTTTTTACAGGTTAGAAAAATACAATTATTATTGAGCAATTTTATTATTTTGTTCCCTTTAAAAGAATCGAATGAATTTTATGTATTTTTATTAGCAATATAAAAACAAATAGTTAAAATTAACTTACTTTAGAAAATTTCTGATCAAAAGCATCAGAAATATTATGTGCAGGATCAGTTGAAATAATTAACACTGATTCACGAACTTTCGACAGCTGAATAGCTAAACTGCAACTGAAATAAGAAAAGGTAGTCTTATAGCTCTAATTAATCGATGAAGAGTAAGAACATATTTAACAATACTGTACCTGCAAGTAGTTTTTCCAACACCACCTTTTCCTCCGACAAATATCCAGCGGAGTGACTTCTGGTCAATAACATTTTTTAAAGAAGGCTCTAGTGGTTCGAAATCGTTAACATCGTTCATTTTGTATTAAAATTCTTACAACTTTACGAAAAACAAACAGATTTGTAAATTCTTCACACGTAAATTTCTAAAATGTCAAATCTCAGATTGTCAAATCATCAAATAACAAATGTCATTTGTCAATTTCCGTAATCGTTTTGTATTGCTATTTTTGAAATACTGAAAAGCACAATATACTTCCAATTTGGTAGTGTAACAAATTAATTAATTTTAATATAATTTTTAATCATGTGTGAGGTTAAGCGTAGTGTGCTGGGTGTATGAGGTTCCGAGTTCAATTTCAGAGCAGTGCAAAAACTGAACTTTGCCTTGAATTGTATTTGTGGAAGATATGGAGACGAATTTTTTTCTTATCACATCCTGGGATCTAATATCATCAGATACTCGTGGGTACATAACTAACCTACCCCGGCTTACCACTTCGGGAATATGGGCGTGACAATATTTTTTTATGAAAGATGATAGTGTGTCGTAGACCCAGAACCAAGATAGGTAACAAATTAAACTAACTAACTTCAGATGAGCCAACTTCCTTTTCTGCAAGTTTCGTGGAATTGATATGTTGAACGGAATTTAAAACAAGAAGATCTTAAAAGGATGAAATAGATATTTAATGTTTAAAACAGGTTCTTATTATATAATCTCCAAACAGTACATTTAAATTGATGGTTGTGTAAATGGCAACTTTTAAGTTCCAGTGGAAAATTGTCAATCATTGTCATTAGAACCTGACATTTGACAAGCAATAAGCTAAGTTGAAAGTTCAAACACGAAACATCAAACAAATCAATTTTGATATTTTGAGTGTCTTGAGTGGAATACTACGAATAGTACAAATTATACTTTTTTAAAGAACCGCAATAAAACCATTAATAATACATACTTGGATTTGTTAAAAATGCCAAGAAAGGGTCTTTTAATTAACCATCTGAAATATTTAATTCAATTTTCGTGAAATCTAGAACCCAACTTCTCAAAATTACAACAATTTTAAAGATTATTCGTGTATTATGAATGAAATGGTTATATCAGAGAAACAAAATGCGCTTCCGTGGGACTTTCAAAGTTCATGTACTACTAGCGCTTATCGGTGTTTCACTTTGTACATATTTACTTCTATATACGCAAAAATGGTTACTGTATCATAAAACCCCAATTACTGTGGCTCCCAGCACAACTCATTCACATTCTACTCGCCACATATCTAAATTAATAACCGTCGTGTTTCGACAATTCGAAGACTTCGAGAATGATATCGCGGAAAGTGTGCAATCTTTTGTATCAGCTTATCCAAATATTGCGGTGATAGTTCTGTGTCAGAAAACGCAATATCCACCTTTTCAGTTTTCAGCAACAAATGTTACATTAAAGAATGTAAGGATTATATCATTGGAGTTAAGGCTTGACAGAGCACCGAAAGACCTGAACCCACTTACATTTATATTAACTGATTATGTCCTATTTGTACCTGATTCTACTAGAATATCCAGACGTGTTATGCAACAGATTGCTTTAGCGGCAAGTGCATTTCCATCGCAGGGTGTAGCTGTAGGGGTAGGTGGTTCACGGCTAGTGTGCCAGCAAGTGAAATGGAAATATGCAGAATGGACATTACAGTACAGTAAAGATGCTTCTGGAAAATTGTGTGATGCTATACAAGGACAACATGCTTTGTTATTAAAAACTTCACTATTGCATGATATACCCCAACCTTTTATGTTACCATTCCCTGAATCATTATACTTGCAATTAATAGCAAAAAATGTTAAGGTTGGTACATAATTGTTTTTAAAATATTTTTTAAAGATATACCGGATATATTCATAACTCTATCTGTACAAACGATACTTAAGAAGAAACAATAATGCAAATCCAGCATTAAATACAATTTGTTTAAATCTCTGAAATACACAGTAATTGTTAAAGAATTTTTTACCTTCAGAAATAGTTTTATAATTAATAAGTATAGTGATTTTTACAAAAAGAAAAGTTTTAATCTCAGATAGGATGGATTACCCTTTGTCTCTAACTGACAATAGCTATTTCAGTTTGAGCTACTGTGTATTCAAATCAGTGAAATTTTGAATTCCTTTCTTTTTGAAATTGGTGAAAATTAATTGCAAGGAAGAAAAAAGTATTTGGCACTCAATTCTAGAATTTTAATATTTCAGATTCAAATACTAGATAGTAAATTTGGAGGAGGGAGAAGTGTTTTAAAAACACCAGCCTCCAAACAAAAATCGTCTCGACGAATAAGAGAACACCGCTTGGCTTTATATAAAGAAATTGGTGTTAAGGCAGTTGTTAAAGAAGATGGAAGAGTACAATGGTTTGGATGCAAAAGAGAAACACAGGTATGTATATTCAGAATTATGATATAATTGTACCGATTTAAAAAGGTCATGAGCTTCATTATGCTGAAGAGATATAGTCTATTTTTTATTCAAACTGGTTAGCATAAGGGACTTTGTAAATGTCCTAAAAATTTTTTTCTTACTCTTAAAAGTCGCTTTATAATATAGTTAAAGGTGAGAGGTGCAAAGTTGATGTTTCTTGTTGGGTTATTGCCGATTGTTGGAATAGTTATACTATTGAAGCATGTTATACTTTTATATTTCAACTTATCTGAATAGTTACCTCAGCCAACATAAATAGTGGCAGGTAGAACTTGAACACCAGATTTATAATCTCTGACTTTGATAGATGATGCATCATTGTCTTTAATAACAAAAATATTGTCACATCCATATCTCTGAAAGGAAAAGCTGAGGTATGTTTATATTTACTCACTATTAGCTGACTATACTGACTGATATAAGATCCCATAATGAAACAGATAGCAAATACATCGCCGTATCGGGCAGAAACCCAATTTCAGCCAAAATGAGGATTATCAGATAAACTAAGAAAAAATGTATTTAATAATGTCAATAGTGATTGTACCATTTCATTCATAAATAAATGAATATATCTATATACAGATTGCGTGCATTCCTTCACATAAGGAAATCCATTTTGCCTTATAATACCCACTATATATTTTTTAATGTTGCAGAGATGTTTCCCCTCAGTCCAGGGAACACCGTCGTACATTTTAGAAGGACGCAATACGCCACCTTGTTGTCGACGTAATATTCGTCGTACCGTTGCCCACGTACTACGAGCACTGACACAGGCAGGGGCTCGATGTTGGTTGGAGACAACATCCTTGCTGGGAGCTATTGTTAGGTACTCGTATGGGAAAAACTTGTATATCAAATACCTCAATGATCATGGGGTGTTACATGCCTAATACTATCGAACAACTGCAAGGCTCAGGTTTTATTTCTAAGAGGTTTAGGCTTTTGTATATTGAGCATTCAATGTTTTTGTATGGTGACCATTTGATGATGTTTGTGTTTCTGAGTCTCGGTGTTTATTAAACTTATTGGTGTTTTGGTGTTTATTAGTATTGTTGACTTATATCTAAATCACAAGCATGTAATTTGTTTTATTTGGAGTTCGATCAATTTTTGTAATTTGTTCAAATATTTTTATTTCGTTTATCGAGGTAAAAGGTAATATTTCCTGTCATAATTTTTATAACTCTTATATGTATATCGTACAATCCGTACTAATATTATTAATGCGAAAGTAACTCTGTCTGTCTGTCTGTCTGTCTGTATGTTACGCTTTCACGCCTAAACCATTGAACCGATTTTGATGAAATTTTGTACAGAGATAGAGTAGACCTTGAGGAAGGACGTAGGCTACTTTTTAACCGATTACATTAAAAAGAGGGTATGTTTTTACGCGATTACTATTATAAATCGGAAAAATGTCTGCCCTTTAAAAGTTGTCTGTATCATTAAAATAATTCACGCGGACGAAGCCGCGGGCGGACAGCTAGTAATATGCATATGTTATTGTAAAAGCCTGTGTACAAATCAATCAATCTTAGGTTCTCCCAGAAAATCTTAGGATTTACCGACATAAGTTGGTTAAAGGATTTATAAAAACTGGGTGATTTTTTTCGGGCTTTTGCCACAAGAATTTAGTATACAAACTAGGATTTGCCACTGACAAATGCTAGTTTTGAGACTAAAATAATTCTTAATCATTTATTTCAGTCAAAATCTTACATACTTTAATGTAAGTCTTTTATGACAGTAACTTATTAGGTTACTAATTCGAGAAATCTTTAACTATTTTAAATTATTTTCATTTGGTATTATTATAATTTTTTTTTACTAGTCATTTTAAAACACGTTTAAAATACTTCTAAAATAGTAAACAATAACAAAGATAAAACTAAGTATCTTCTCACAAACATAACGCCTACGCTTTCTTAATCTCACTGAATCGGTATTTTACTTATTATTTGATACTTAACAAAGAAATTTAAAAGGCAATAAATTGTTAGTAATTAACTGGTAGAGTAAACAATATTTATCTTTTTACATCACGCCGAGCACGTTACATGTATTTTGTATGGGATAAGACATCGCACAAGCACACGGCTCTCCTGATGGTAAGAGACAACCACGGCATATAGACACTCCATATAGATGTCGTAGGTGCGTCACTGTCCTGTGATCAAGTCTACCGACTACCATGCCCTTCGAACCTGAACACGACAATGCCGTAATGGCGGCAGGAATAGGTTTCCCGAAACCCGGGCGAGTTGCTGCACAGCTGTGGTCATGTTGGTAGTGACCCAGGTAACCTATACTCACCTCTTACGAGCTGCCTGGTAGGGAGGCAGATGGTCTATTCTACTCGGAGGACCCAGAACAATACGGGGAAAATGTTTTTTGTAACATTTACCGTGCCTCCGATATAAATCTTAAGATTTACCAAGTGAACGGCGGTAAAAGTTTGAATCACGTAATTTTTCTTCATTTAACCAATAAGAGTTGGTAAATCTTAAGTTTTACTGGAAAATTTTAGAATTTACCGTAGTTCGTGCTTTCACAGTAACACATACATATTGAAATAATGGGTATATATGAAGAAAGGCTGAACTATTTGTACAAGTCCTACATACAAATAAATAAATATCCCTAGATAAATTACACCATAGATCTTAAGTAAAAAAATAGTTGCGTTATTGGTGTTGTCAACAATACGTGGATATGCTTCAATAAATACCATAATAAATTGAATAAACACCCAAAACAGGAAATATGTTCTATGTTTATCACAAAATCCTGTCCCCATCGGGAATCAAACTCGAGCCTCACACTTGTTTGGTGTAAGGCGTGGATCAATGAGGCAGAGGCGTAAAATTATGATGCAATTAAATTGCATATATACTTAGCCTCAAAGTCCACATTTTTAAATCCATTTTATAATTTAATTTAATTGGACTATCTTTTCTAATTCTAAATAACTGTTATATAAAATAATTAATAATAGGTGTTTACCTGTGAAATAGAAGATTATATAAAACACATTTTCAGATTCAGGTGCGGAATTCAAAATTCAAAGGAAAATTGCATAAAAGCCAAGTTACTTTAATTTCCAATTTTGTTATTTGTTTTTAGATCATGTTTTGTTTTTGTATAATTATGGTATTTTAAGCAACTAGAGTGAACTTAAAATTCGTACAATTTTTTAATTTGAGTTCCTAAATGGAACCGCGGCCCAAACATGAAACATTCACGATATGTACGGGCTCTTTTTTAATTAGGAAATTTTAAATTGAAGAATGAGCCTCCCGTGGTAAACATGGCGGCGGACTTAACGCGATCTGCGGCTGGGCTTTCGAGTTGGTGTCAATACAATATTGAAGCACTTGCACACGCGGCAGCCACACGAACTACACAAACAGCAGCGAGGCATCGAAAATGCACAGAACTACTGAACCGGCACATAAGAGAAAGTTAAATCGATTCAATTTCGATCAATTAACAAATTGAAACTGCTACGTTATGTGGATCTTATGCGATAACCGTAATCGTCTGTCTCGGAGTGTAGACCCGGGGAGAACACGATAACAGTATTCTAAGAAATACTCATAGAAGATGGAAGTGACTATCTGGTAGAGCAGTGCCTAACTCGTGGTACCACATTGTTGTAGCATTTAGTAACGGCACGGTAGGTGACTTTTGTCAAGAATCACAAACAACCGAGTCTGGTCGATCGCTATTCCTTATTCCTTCTTCACTGCGACGCACGAGCTCACACTTAACGTCAGACCATCGCAAAGCAACAAGAGTTACAGCTGGGAGCTCTCCCACACCCACCCAACTTACCAGACCTAGCCCCAATAGATATTTACTTTTTTAAAATGTAGACAAATTTTTAAGTGGGAAAAAAGTGAACACCCGATATGCAGTAGGTAAAAAACGCATCACCAACTTCATGGCCTCTCCTCCGGCAGAATTTTACAGTAAAGGGATAAATAAACTGCTTTCAGAATAGCAAAATTGTACAGATTATATTGACTGCTACTTTGATTAGCTAAAATAAAAAAATATTAAATATGTTTATATATAAAAAAATCCATACAAATATAGAGCCTCGGTAGCCTAGTGGTACGCGCTTTAGACTTCCATTTCGATAGTCCAGGTTCGAACGCGTCGTGTACCAATGAGTTTTTTTAACTTAAGTACATTTTCTGAGTGCTCTTACGGTGAAGGAAAATATCGAGATGTGACCCGGAAATTGTGCTTGATTTGTGGCGACCGACCTCACATCATTGGCGCCCGATATCGTTGGCTAAAGATAATTATTCGTTTTTTTGTAGTTTGTAACTTCAAAAATAAATCTACAATTGATTCCAATCTATGAGAATCATACAATCATTTGTATAAATAAATTATTAGACAAAAAATAGAAGTGATTATAAGTCGATCACAAATAAAATAATTCACTAATAAACTTTTTAAGGAGTAAAAAATATACAATATAATATCTAGAACATAAAACCAATGTCTTCCGGTCTTCTTAGTGTTTATTCTATGAACCAATCTTACCTATTATTAGTCCGGCCCTGGTTGTCTCTGGGTCGATCACATCTGTGGATAAAAATGAAACATTTGACGGATGTCCCGTCTCAGCTAAACAGACTACATGCATCTTTTAGTACCATTTCAATCTAAATGGCTGAATTCTATAATTTTACATCAATATTTATTTTAATTTCTAACAGCCTTAATTTAATAAAGTTGATTTTGGCTCTATTGGAGTGATAAGTTTTAAATAATTCTTTATGATTATAATATTTTAATATAATAATTTAATTGTGATACTTTTATTCAAATGTTGAATGCTAAATAAAACTGTTTGTTACTGTTTAAAATGTATGAAAGGTTCGATATTATTGGGAGTTTTTATTTGTCCAAATATAAAACTTACCATATTCTTGTCTGGATGCACAAGAATTGACAAACGTCTGTATTTCTTCTTGATGTCATCTAAGGAAGCGTCAGGGTCCACTTGCAATACCTCAAAAGGATTTAAATTAAAATATGTTGATCCTGGTCTCAGAAGTCGATCAATTTGTTGCTTTGGTGTTAACACTGAATCCCGTTTTTCAATTTCTTTTACCTGAAACATAATTTTTTTTAAATGTAATACTGCTGCTATTTACAATTTCTACCAAATTAAATCTATGTATCACTGTGTCTCGTAACAACAACACTGTTGTGTTGGGCACTAACACTCAGACAAGGACCTGCCATACATTTTCTTTATAGTTGAACCATTCAAAATGTGCTAATTGATTTATGAATAAAACAATGTCAAAGGAATTTGACAATGGTGCGCAATTCGTTATCGATAATGGAAGCTGCTCAGACGCTGTTAGCTATAGACAATATGGTTGTTGTTGACTAAATGTAGACATTTGTGAAAATCATGTTAGTTGTCATAAGACATTATCTTATAACTCTATTATACTAACAATGTACCCTCTTCTTAATGTAGTGGGTTAAAATGTAACATATTATGTATTATTCTCATGGATAAGCTATTATCCTGTTAAGTTTCATTCAAATTGGTCCAGTAGTTTTCTCCTGTAACAGTAAAAAACCACACATATATTCATCCATACATACTTACAAACTCACAGCTATAATATTAGGATATGCTATCCATACATACTTACAAACTCACAGCTATAATATTAGGATATGCTATCTCACTGTACAGTTTCATCCAAATCCGTCCAGTAATCTTTTCGTGAAAGAGTAACTAACATCCATACATACGTCCATCCATACTTACAAACTTTTACGTTTACAATATTAGTAGGATTAATTTAAGTTTAAAATAAGATACCTATTACAAATACCACCTAAAACATTTTGGGTTATTTTCTTTAATAATTTAGAGTAACTCATTTTTATGACTAATTGATAAGTTATGCAAGTAAGGACTATGCCTATGTGATTGTTGTTTTAATTTCGAGGACAAGATAGCCAGTAATCTTACTTAGACATAAGCTGTAACGTCATAGCATCAATGTGACAATATGTGTATAATAGAATACAATATCGCGTGCATCAGAATGGCTGGTTGCCTGTAATGTTGGTCTATGAGAGTTTATTCAAAAATTGCTACATAATTGTTTATATTTGCTACATATAATAAAAAATTGCTACATAGGATAGATAGATATTTAGAAATCAAATTTTTTTTGACCAGCCATCCTGACGCATGAATCGCTGGTCAACTCCTAATTTAAAGCATACAGAGTTTCCCGAAATGTATTGCGTCTATAATTGCTACATATTTACTTCATTTGTCTAATTTAGTTGTAACTTCAAACAAATGTTAAATAAAGGATGTAGCAATTATTTTAATTATCCCAAA
>DVZL01006116.1:0-11573 GCA_018236625.1 Lasaia peninsularis
AGTGAATATACGAAAATTCAGGCTCGGAGTTCGTATCATTTAACTGTCAAAAAGATACACAATAGCCCCGCAGGTCCCTTATGGGGAAGGCAGAGAGTATCGAATACCAAATGGCACGATTCCTACATATGTATTTGCCTAG
Source organism: Lasaia peninsularis (assembly GCA_018236625.1). NCBI lineage: Eukaryota > Metazoa > Arthropoda > Insecta > Lepidoptera > Riodinidae > Lasaia > Lasaia peninsularis. The sequence goes on from DVZL01006116.1 coordinate 143, forward strand.
CTACCTTGACATGTCAATTCTCTGAAACCGGCATGTTTGAATGAAGAGAGAAATGAAAGCGGCAAAAACTAGTAAAATTGTAATTTAGGGTGCTCAGATTGGTTATAATAATCATGTAATATTCTGTTACAGGCGTATTTTTTATCGAACTATTCTAATACCTAATTCTAACATGATGCAATATAGAGATAGTGGCAGATAGGTACTGAGCATCTAGCATAGTTATCATTAACATTTTATTAGAAACTAGTTCTAGGAAGTGTGTTTCTATTGCAATATCTAATAACTAGCGCAATCATGAAAAGATACCTGTATCAATTACATAAAATAAAAAAATGCTATATAGGGCTTTTTTTGTTATAAATTAATTTTTGAAAATATATAGCATATATCTTTCTCTATTTTTCACACTATCTACATGTTAAGAATAGAATTCACCACCTCGTTGGTCGAGTTTCTAGCGTACACGAACACGCCTAACTCCATCGACTAACCGCGAGGCTCAGGTTCGATTCCCAACGGAGACAGACATTTGTGTGAAGAACATAGATGTCTGTATTTCCGGGTCTGGGTGTTTATTAAATTTATTCTTGTATCTATTTAATTATTTCTGTGTATTAGTATCGATGACTGGCACCCACAACACAAGCATGAAATTTGCTTACTTTGGGGGTTACATCAATTTATGTGATTTGTCCAGTAATATTTATTTATTAATTTAAAAAAATAATATATTTTATTTCACATAGATCTTACAAGCCTAGGTTCTTGTGACGCGTCGATATTAATTCTAAATTTGACCACCGTATCGGAACGCGACTACTCACTGAAAGGATCTGGCGAAAAAAACATTATACAACAATAAAAGAGATCAGATAGAAGAGCAATTAATCCCAAGAATTTTTATTATCTACATCTTATTATTCTGAAATATTATAATAATATTTTTTGTATGATTTAGATTCTATACATTTTTTAAGTTGATATTAAGGTAGATATTTTGTACCCATGAAGGAATTACCTATCCTATGGAGACGAGTCACATGCACAGCAAGATTGTTTTTACAGAGTGCAATGTTGTATTACTATTTCTCTTTAAATAACCTATTTTTTCATAAACATTTATTAGGTAATAATTAACGTTAAACATTATGATATTTAAAATTGCTATTTAGTCAAATTTTTGTATATAAAAGCATACGCAAAATTGTAATTGTAATGTTTTTGAAGTCATATAATAATAAGCATCGTCATTTCATTAAAACAGCATTGGCAAAGAATTATGTCAAGAGAGAACTAATTAATTAAAATACCAGTATATTATCAGTTATTTTAGATCCGTACTTAAAACTCAATCATTTAGATGAGTGACTTATTGGAATTAAAGTATTGAAATGTGATCCAAATATTTCTCACGGCCCTACTAGTTGGAATTCAGTATGTACGTATTTATCGGCCGTAGGTCATAAACAATGGCTGAGAAATGTCAATGCTACTCTCATCTCAATAGCGAAATCTGAAGGGCTCTCCACTTCGTTTGCATATCGATGGCTAAACGGTCCTTAGCATCAAGGGCTTTTTATTTGAATAAAACTTAATACTTACCAGTATTTTAAAAAACTGTTTTTTTTTTGGAATTTTCAAATATACCCCAGGTTTTCCCGGGAGGTAATAACCATTTTCCTGGTCACAAAATATTTTTAAAGCACTTGCTTATATTCCAAAATATTTTTTTGGCACAATAAAATGATTTCATTGTCGAAAAAAAAATTGAGCGCGTGGGTCTTCATTAAATTAGGCAACAGAATGACATTAGGTGCCTAAATAACAACTGTCATAGGTACTTATTATATATTAGTATTTAGCTAAAGTCTAGGGTAAGATAAACTAAGCTAAAATGGAAGATTGGTTTGTCTATAAATAAAATAAATAACAGCTTAAATTTCCGCTAATCAACCGTTAGAATGTGATGATTATTTGGTTATTGCTCCCAAAACATACATGCAGAAATGCAAATGTACTATTGTAACGTGAACAGTTATGACCTTTGATTCGACCAAACGTAATTAGTATGAAATTTTGCGTAAACTTAAGTAAATGCATTAATTAGGACATTAACATATCAATAGTACCAAAATAATCGAACAATTTTATTTGAGGTTATCTTTGTTTCAATTTTTATTGTTAAGTTTATAATAAGATTTATTGAGACCTTTCATTGTTTTATTCGTCTATCGTGTTTTGTTTCCTGTTAAAAATAGGAAAGCCCTTTTTGATAGGTACTGTCATTTTATTTATCGTATTATTTTTCTGGTTTTAAATGAAAAAAAAAACTATTTTAAATCATAGGTACCTAATATCTGAAAAATTGCATGTGTTTTTATGTGTCCTGTGCCTGCAATTTCGTCTGCGTTTTTATTTATTTTATAAGTTTCTAAAAAAAAGGTAGCTTAAGCCGTTCCTTATTAAATTAGCTGTATGCCAATTTAAGTTCTGCCAAAACCGACCCAGCCGTTTCAGAGATTGGTGGATACAAACAGACATACAAACAAAAATTTTAAAAAATAGTTCTTTGTTATATGTGCCCTGTAAACATACACATGTTTTAAGTAAACACTTTTAAAAAGCGGTTATTTCAATATTAGATTCAGACACTCCAAATTTATTTATGTGTATAGATATGAGCATGTGGTAGTTTTACCAAGCGTCAACAATGAAAAATATAGAGTATATTATTATTCTAATAGCGAATGCTATTTTAATGTCTTATTCAAAGCAGTGCCAAGTTAAATAAATTTTAATTTACTATTAAAATCTAGTAGGGTTTTACCAGTTAATTTTAAACCACTTTGCACCAAATCTAATATGGAAATTCTTTTACATTTCGAGCAGAGGTAAATTTTCATCAATTGATATTAAAATGACAATGTCATTTTACGCAAGGGAGAATAATTACTGTATTATGGTAATACCAGCATAAACATCGCGACCTATCCCACGGCGCACGCGCAGCCAAAACGTTGTGCAAAGAGGGGGTTGGAAAAAAACTAATAAAAAAGCAATAATGCGTTCCCGCATGGTGGCTCGTTGAGTTACGAAATTGACGAGACTGATGAACCGAAAATACGGGATCAAGTGATCGACAATACTGCGACAATACGATATCGTATCAATAATAAGCGCTTATAGCTCTTAATATCCGTTTATTGGTTCTGATGTTTAGAAGCCTTTGTGGTAAAGTTATAGATTAAAGACAATAAGAATAGACAATTTTTCCCCAAAAGTCTTGCGCTCCTCCTTCGTTTGTGTCCTTGGATAAAGTTTATATACACAAGAAGCTTAAGAATTGGAGATTAGATTCTAAAAAACAACCTGTCCGCATTATTAATCATCCATCTCATCTCTATGGCTGGCTATCTCACTCTCACAAGGCTGGCATGATTTGACTGCCGATTTGCGTACATATGCAGCCACGATTAACCGACGATATTAGGTCCCATGTTGGACAGGTGGCAATTTCATCGCGATATCGGGCAAAAATCCCGGGTTTGTTGTTTCGAGTTAAACGATACTTTCCTTCGTCGTAAGAGCATTCAAAAAATGTACTTAAGTTAGAAAAACTCATTGGGACATGGTAGGGCTGGAACCTGGCCACCGATTACCATCATTAACTAACACTAATACTTAAATCATCTTCAATTTCTGTGTTGGCAGATAACAATAAGTTTTTGAAATCTAATATATCCTTGCAAACTTAGGTTTTTTTTCATTTATTGATAAAAAAAGAATTAACAAATATTATAAATTTAAGCACTACAAAAACCACGTAGGTTTAACAACCGAGTGTTCATAATAGTTTACAGCATTTACATTAAATAGATATTTTTTTTAGTATAAGACTGCAAAAATATATCCAAAACAAGAAAAAAACAATCGTAAAAAAAGTGATAGTCAAAAAATACACTAATTGGTATACAATATACTAAAGAGATATAAGTGCATTATCTGTTTATGTCTATAGTTATACATGAATATTAACACATTATTATTATTATTATTATATAACTTAATGATAGAATCAATACTAGATCATGGACTCTTTAATTATGGTAGGACATACAAGACTCACCAAGACAAAACTTATTCGTTGCAACCCAGGTTTAATATGATATACTCGGTAATGAAATAGAAGTAATAAATTTCACATCCAGCCAATATATAATAAAATGTATAAGTTCTCATTCCAATAATTGAAATGTGGGGGAATGATATACAAAAAATGTTAAAAATTGTAATTTTTATCATCACGATTTAAATTATCAGATTGGATACATAATTTGAGTGTAATATTAGAATAACAATGACAATAATCACATAAAATTTGCATAATGAGGTAAGGGTGGCCAGTAAAGAGTTAATTGTAATTTCACGCGAACTGTCGCTTAGTGGCTATTTGTCAACAGCATCCTGGCACGCGTCCCCGAATTTATTTTGTTACCCCTATCCTCTCATCTCCCTCATTAACTAACAAACAATTTGGTATTTGGTATTAGCGACGACGTGTTCAACGTTTCTAATATGTTACGCCTGATTTGCACACATTTGGTTGCAATTAAGCAAAAAAAAATTGAAAAAAAAACATCTAGTTTTGTACAAAGTTTTGAACATTTATATATTAATGTACAAAACTTTATACATATAATTAGTATATTTGTTTATACTAGTTTTGTACAAAGAGCGACTGTCATCTGACCTTTGCAACCTAAAAGAAAAAAAAGGCTCAATCAAACATTAATTAGGTCGAATTCGAGTACACGAATTCGAATTTTCTCACAATATTTTCCTTCTCTGTAAATGTTTAGTACCTACATACTACAGAAAATACAGAAGTGCAGACCATTAGACCACCGAGGCTTTAAATAATGTAGGATTCTAATGATAAAATAATTTTTAAAATCAGTCCAGTCATTCCGAAGCCTCTTCAACGCAAACAGTCAAATCTTTATAAATTATTTTATATTTCTATTTTTTATTTATTGAAGTCACCTGTAAAGACCGTTAGCCGCGTAAGGTCTCGGGTTCAATTCACGGGTCGGGGAACTTTTCTGAAATGTTTTTCAGTTATTCTGAGTAAGCATTACATTGCCCGTGATTGGATTGTGCCCGAAGTGGCGATATGCTTGCCACCTATCACATCATGGGCCCTAGTACCTTGGCTAATCGTGGGTTCGGGGATATTAGGCGCGAAGATACTTTTTTTTACTGCTAAACATTAACTAATATATGTATATAAATTCACATAATACTATGTAAACCATCATTACACATAGAATAATTTAATAATTAAAATTATGAACGGCCAGTTACTATTTACTAATGACGACTGAAACAATGAATGATTATAATGTATCATTTTTACATAGAAATATTATATATGTTTAATTTTTATTGCATAATCTTATGTTTAAAATTATAATTAGGGAGCGTTCAGGGTCCACACGGGTGAGTCCGGAAGCGATTCATTGTAGCGAAACTCCCTGAGACCCCAGCGAACAATGCACTCCATCCTGCTATTGTTTATAAAGTCTTAACGAATATTTTACATGAAAATCATATAATTTGACCGTAACTTATGCAATAGGTACATATAGGAGTTTTATTTTATCACATAGCGTGATCCATATAATTTTACTATGAAAATAACAAAACCGCCATTTGTTACAAAATGGCGGTCCGACAAATAATGAAAATGGCGGCAATGCAGCAAAAATTTCAGCTCTATCGAATTAATTAAGAATGAAACTAATAAAAAGCTTATAAAATTAATTACTAGTTGAATGCATAAATATGAAAACATAAGCAGCACCCCATATTGATCTTGGTCTTATTTGAAGAAAATAGACTTGACTGATTTTTACCATGTAACCAAAAAGCATAGAAAAGACATGGTAGTTTTGTTAATTATTTTACTTACTTATTTCTGACAACAACGTTTCTCAGTGGTTTTCTATTCTAAAGAAGAGAGTTTAGATGGGTTCAATTACCCACGAAAAAGGTACATTCAGTTTCAGTAATACACTACTTATTACATTTGGTGTCTAAAGACAACATGTCCTTAAGCGGAAATCCTTTGTCTTCCAATTCCAAAACTTTCACACTTGACATTAATTTAAAAATGTCTGTGTTCCAATGTAAAAATAACGGTTAGCAAAGCATTAAAAGAGGTTCTAATGTTGTTTATCGTAATACGTATATCAAATTTGGAAAGATAATATCGATGGCACGGAAATGGGTCAAGTGGATACAGAAAAACTTGCTATTAAATTAGAAATGGGTGGTTCTGCTAAATACTGTTGTCAAAATATCAATACGCACCTGCCCAAGGCGGGAAGGGCGAAAGCGCCTTTCACGTATTACTTTGGTAGTTAATTAAATTTAGATATATTATCTTTTTTATAATATAAGACAGCGAACTGTATGCTCGGCTCTCCTGATGATAAGAGACAACCTGCCTTAATGGTAATATCTACTCACCGGACCGGAACATGACACTGTTATTGTAGTAGCAGGATCATTGGTGACGGTGGATCTCAACCTGTAGGTTGCTGTACAGCTCTCTGCGGTTAGTAGCCTTGTTGATAATAACCCATGTAACTTATGCTCACTTCTGAGGAGCTGCCTAGCTGGGAAGCAGATGGTCTATTCTACCCAGAGTAACAGATTCGTTTTTCATCATTATTTCATGTACTGGAGATGTGGCCTTATATTATCGTAATTAGTTTAGCGCTTTGTAAAATGTTAATAAAAGCAAAGAAAAATATGACGCCATGATGAAATCAAAGTTTGACTTTTGAGCAAAATTGAATTTAGGTTGTGATTTCACGACCAAATTGCTCATGTTTTATCAGAGGGTTGTATCAAGAGTCTCCGAAAGCAGTATGTTTGTTTGAAGAGAGTAATGAATGAGGAAGCTAGGTAAGTGAGAATCGTTTACTTAGGTGGTAGAGTTTTGCAATGACTCGCCCGGTTTGGTACCACCGCCTTACCTATTCCTGCCACAATAGCGACAGTGCTCGCCATTGTCGTGTTCTGGTTTAAAGGGTAGGGTAGCCGGAAAACTCACTCCCCCCAGCCTCAGGTTGGCAACGTAGCATTTCCACCTTTGGTGTCTATAGGCGACGTGATTTTCTTATTATCAGGAAATCCGTCTGCTTTTTTGTCTTTCATTATCATAAAAAAAAATCGTAACACTTGACACTCTTTGCCTACCACGCAAATGATTTGGCGTGAAAATATGTACGTATGTGTTAATGTAGAGAAAAAAAGGGCCCTAAAAATAACATATAACATGAACACAACATTTTATTTCCTTTTAAAACTTCGAATATTGAAATGTTTCGAATGAATACTATAATTTTCTGCATTTCGAGTCGTTGACTGCAGTTCACTTAAACTTAAACGCATAATCCAAGGTCTGTAAACCAAATGAGCATCTATTTGCATTTCCAAGTATAATTTAACATATAGTTTCATGGATTCCACATAATATATATTTTTTACGGACTTAATAAAGACAAGGTTCTCAATTTATCTGTATGTTTTTGTTTTCTTTGTGTGCTTGTTACGCGATTATTTTGTCAACTCCAATCGTGTTTTGATGACTTTTTCTTTATATGATAGGTCATACGCACTTTTTAAATTGAAAAAATAACCCAGGAAGGGTAGGAAAAAAAATGTTTTTTTTGTTTATATATTGTTGATTTTGTTCTTCTTACGTATTCTAAAAACCTAATTACATCATTTTTTATTTATAATCTGTCAATAACTCCGATACTATGGACCATAAAAAGGTCTGTCTCAGTCGGAATTCAAACCAGGGTCTATTCTATCGGTGTAGTTGGCGTGTTCCATTTGACCAAATATTGTTTTATAGTTTATGAATTGCTGAAAGTAGATTTTAATTTTCTTTTGAATCTGTTTTTTTATTGTTTTTAAGCGCTAAATCGATGTCAATATTTACACAAAGAAAGGATTACTAGGAATTCTTGCCGCCTTAGCTACATAGCTTGCTACAATTATATTTTATAGATGAAAAAATCGTCACGCCTGATGGGCGAGAAGAGTAGGCAGAAGTACATATGAGAGGTACTAGGTCCTATGATGTGACAGGTGGCAAGTCCGCCGCCATATCGACATTCATTCGTCAATGTTATGTTTTTCAGATAGACTGAAAAGACTCTCCCCTTCTTGGAAATAGAACCCAGGATGTCGTGCGTCAAAGTCGGACACCGTCTCTACTCGATCACGAAAGCGATCATTTATAGATATTTTATAAATAAGGCAAATATAAACGTGCAAGGCTCAAAAAGGTTACTTATTTTATAGTCGTATCAGAAATGACTATGTTTATTTATTACTAGCTGTGCCCGCGACTTCGTCCGCGTTTTGATTTAATTTATTTATTTTATACCCGTCCCGTCAAAATTGGTCCAGAGGTTTCAGAGAAAAGCGGAAAGAAACAGACAGACAAAAATTCTAAAAAAATTGTTTTGGTATATATGTACCTTTTAAATATACATAATAGTAAAAAATGGTTATTTTAATATTACATACAGACACTCCAATTTTATTTAGTTGTATAGATTTAAATACAAACAGTATCAAAAACTTATATGTTAGGGCTAAAATTATAACTTTAACATCATCTCAGAAAAAGAGCCAAGCCCCGCTGAGTTTATTTCGCCGAATTTTCTCATTAAAGACCCCGTTCTGATCTAGTGGTAAATTTTAGGTATATGAATGAATATGAATAGGTCACAAAAATCGCTTACGTGGTGTTTTTGTAAACAAAATGTTTTGCTATTCTATTCTCTTCTATTAGCATTTGGCGGTCAGCAATTATATAACAAGCTAACTCTACAAAAATACGTATAAAGTTTGTTTTATTTTATAACATCTATGGTAAAAAAAACTTATTTCCCTATCTAAACAAATGATGGCGTTTTCAACATGCGTAGGTTATACGGTTTAATAAATTTCGCTGTTTAACTGGCGGCCATGTTGGCTTCGCTCAGCGTACAAAATAAAACAACCGCGAGTTTTGACGTTTTTTACTTTTTTATACAGGATCATTTTTCTTAGTGGCCGGGTGAGCGGATTATGTGGGAGTGCGCCAATCAAAAGAGGTTCTATTTATGTTGATGATAAGGTCGCATTGGTGTTAGTAGGTGTTTGTAAGTTGGCGTCCTTGGACGGACCCGATCTGCTAGCCGCGAGATCGTCCCATCGCTACACTGGTCGTTGCACTGATGCTATGCATTCTAAATGCATTGGAAAGTAGGTAATAATGTTTGGGTGTTTTTGTGGCACCCGGCTTTTGAATATTTCTATTTTGTTTTTTTTTTCATTTAGGCCCAAGTTTTATCCGTGGAGTCTTAAATTTATTTTATAGTTTTAGTCAACATGCAATACTATTAATTACAGTTTTTTTAGGTGTGGTAATAAAATATGAAAGGTTTAAACTGAAAATATAAGGTACATATTATTCTAATGTATTAATTTATTCATTACATCATTGTCACAACAAAATTATAAAACGTTGCTATATTATACAGCACTAAGACTTGTGTAATATTCTGATTTAAACCTATTACGCTTAAAAAGCGAAATACCTTTTTTCGCTAGATTCAGCTTCGAATTCTTACGAGAGCAGGCATTTATGTAACGAACATAGATTTCTGGTAAATAAATTGTTAAAAAATTTATTCTGGCGTCTATTTAAGTATTTAAGAATTACTATTTCTGACTAACACCCATACCACAAGCATATTAAGAATAGCATATTTTTTTTAGTCTATAGGTCATCTATGTGTGTTTCCTTAATTATCCAATTGTCATCTAATATTTTAATTAAATTAACAAAACGTAAGCTTTTTTTTTCGAGCTTATCCCTAGGGAGATCTCGCTGTGCACTATTTCAGAAATATTATGCACCTGATCTATGCTATTCTTCGTCTTTGCCTTATCCCGTATTATATCAGATGATATCGGGGTCGGCTGCCTAATCTAGGGTATTGGACTAGGACACCAGTTTCTACGCAACTCAGTCTCAGTTCAGACTGCCAACAGACCTTTGCAACTGAAAAGAGAAACTAAGATTAGTGCAGATTAGATCGAATTCATACACAGGGTATTCGAGTTTCCTGTTGATTTTTTACTTTACAAATCACGAAAATGTGCTAAAGTTAGAAAAACTCATTGGTACATGGCGGTGTTTGAACCTGGACTACCGGAAGGGAAGTCCGGGTCCGCGAACTACAGGGTCACCGAGGCTTTCATTGTAGGTATTCTACTATTACCAGTAAAACCAATTGGCTTAGCAAACAAATGCGACAATAAATAACCAACGTCTATGCTAAAAGGTTCACTTATATATTACTCAAAACGTTAAACTTCAACCCAACCCAAATCAACGTTTTCGTAATATTTTCTATTTAGAAATCTAAAAATGGATGAGTGAAAACTTTATTGCACACCAATGCATATACATTTAGGAACACATAATATAATTATTCTTATAATAGATAAGCTTATATTAATTGGTATGCATAGGCTGTCTTATCGCTAAGTAGTTCAGTTACTTCGCCATAATTTTGAGTAAAAGTGGATTTTGAATATTATATATAATATAATTAGTTAGAACAATAGTAAACAAATAACTGTTTATTTCTACTTGAAGAAAAAAAATATTCAAAAAGAAAGGCAAAGTTGACAATTACATATATATTAAATGATAATAATCTATATAAATAAAGATACAAACGTACGCGCATAACTTCCAAATGACTGAACAAATTTGGGTAAATTTTCCTATAATGTGTTCGTTACTGTCAAGAGATTTGTATAAAATAATTGCAGCATGAAGTTCACCGGGTCAGCTAGTATAATATATAATCATTAATAAATACAGATTTTCAATTATTTAACTACATTTGTTCATTTATTACTAAAAATGAATCCTTTTTTTAATTTTACAATATCTTGTAAAACTTGAAAAAAAGCTTGCGAAATAAAAATTTAAAGTATGATTGATAGCTCGACGCAGGCGAATCCGTGGATCACCGCTAGTAATATGTATTGTGAATGTAAAAGTTTGCATGAGCGAATAAATTTTCAATACGTTAGAATGCCTAAAAGATTCTGCATGAAATTTTACACAGCAATAGGTCATAATTTCATTACGCAAGTAAAGACATAAGCAAAAGCTAGTTTTTTATGGATATAACAATAAAATGCAGTAATCTCAAATATATCTGTTTGTAAAACGAATTTTCTACATTGCCGGCATAATTATAAAGCCGGCTCTACATACTAAATAGACTCTAAACGTTTTGTGAAAAAAATCTTTTTACAAACTTTCATTTTAACAAAA
>DVZL01006117.1:0-11573 GCA_018236625.1 Lasaia peninsularis
ATTGAACCCGGGACCCCACGTGGCTAACGGTCTTAACAGGCGACACCTGTACCGTTACACCACAGAGGCGATTTAATGTATTTCTTATTACTGGTAAATAAGTAAAAATATTATCAGATACTAGTTTTCCACCCGCGGCTTTGCTCGAGTGAAATTTTTTTAATTACACAAATAGGTTTCAAAACTCAGAAATTTTTCCAACTTATGTTCTTCCTTAAGGTTAACTCTGTGTGTGTACCAAATTTCATCGTAATTGGTTCAGTGGTTTAGGCGTGAAAGCGTAACAGATTTCATTTATTGTTTTTTTTACATTCGACATAGTTGTAATTTTTTCCAATCCAATTCCAATGTTTTGTAGTTCAGAGATAAGATCAATAATAAACATGCAAGGTATAATTTGCTTACTTTGGGGTTAAATCAATTACATATTGTAATTTGTCAAGGGATATTTATTTCTTTAATGTTAGCGAATTTCTCGTTAGAAACGGAAATAAGCTTTTAAATTTTACACAATTAATTAATTTTATATTTGAAATCACGTTTCTTAGTGATAATACTACGCTATATTTTCGTAATAATATTACGCTAGTAAAAAAATTGAATCTGACAACAAAAATGATTGTATCTAATAACAGTTATCATCTGTCGTTTCTTCGAAGCCCGAAAGTGGTGTAATTATATTAATAACCTATTCCAAGAATAATTCTAGTATTTGATACAGTGAGCCTTGACAAACGATGTATTGATTTTTCCTACAATTTTTAATTGAAATTGATATTCTTGTTTTAATAATATTCATTGGAAAACGGTTATGAAAACTTATTAATCATGGTCTGCTACTTTTCTCATATAAGAATAAGCCCTAATTCTTGTCATATTATGTTCTATTTTATTGTTTTGCCAACCGACTTTAAAATACTTAAGTATAAATTTGATAACTCAATATCTTGAGATACTCAGTTAACTAAACAAATAAATAAAAATGGAGTGTCTGAGTTTAATATTAAAATAACTACTTTTTACTAAATTCATATTTATATTTAAAAGTATACCAAAATAATAATATTTTTTAGGAATTTTGTCTCTCTGTCTGTCTATTTGTACTCGCTTAATATCATTCTGCCCAAAGCTCTGAAGGAGAGGTACATACTCATGTACCCACGATTAGCCGACGATATTAAGTCCCACGTTGTAACAGGTGGCAAGTCCGTCGCCATATCGGACACAAATCCCGAGTTTTCTCATTCCTTTAATGTTAGATCATTTAGAAAATGTACTTAAGTTAAAATAATATCATTATGTCTTTTGGTCACCAAAAAAAACCTCGGAACAAGTTGCTTTACCCGAAAATCGAACCCGGGACCTCGTGCGTCAAAGTCGGACATCAACTACGCTCGACCACAAATACGAAAAAAAAACATAATCGTAACATAAAACTATTGTAAGCGAAGCAATCTTTTAAAAAATACTCTAAAATATCTTTTATGCATAAAAAGATGATATTTCCCGCAAACAACCGGTTCATCCTATTATCAAACTCAGGCACGCGCTGAAACCGCAACAAAACCCCCATCGCAAAAACTCAACAACTGTCATTAAAAACGTGTTTTCAATATTACGTAAAACACATCACTTTTGAACACGTCATTCCCCATAAGAAATAATGTTATCGTAACTGGGAAAATCGTGAATATATTAAAACAATTCAAAACCGAATATAAATAAACTCGCATCTTAGCTTCTGAAGTCACAGTCTCCTCAAGTGCCAACCGGTTCAGTTGATCATAATAAAATGGCATTATTCACAACTTGTTTTACGCTAACACTGTTAGTTCTATATATAGAATGTGCGGTTATAAAACTTCAAGATATACCAGTGGAAGATGGGTTATCAATGAAAGTGGTGATAAAAGAGGATCCCCATAAAAAAGGTGCCAAAGTTGCTTCCATACTTCTTGATATACAGGACGTGGACAATGATATAGAGAAAGATAATTTCTTTACGAAATTAGTGCATAAATATGTGAAGCCTACAGGTGATGTTGTTCCTGAATTTGGATCAAGGGCTGGAATATCAAACGGGAAATGTCCTTTGGGAACAGTGAGGCGTGGTCCAATGTGTATATAAAGTATGTAGGTATAATTTGAATAAAGGAACTCCTTTTCGGATTGTGATATTTTCACAAAGGAATTAAGGGTCAGAGAAATTCCTCTGAGAAGCAAACATCGTGTTTCAAAGTTATTTCTCGAAAATATTTCTAATATAAGATAAACTATGTAGTTATAGTCTTAAAGGCTTTTAAATAGTTTTCGTTATAAAATAACCTAAAAAGCTAAATAACTAACAGAAGAAGGAATATTTGAATAATATTTATTTTATTCATAGTCATTTCGAATAAATTTCTGGAGTTGTCATAGTTTACGTATTAAATTGAATCATAAATAATATTAATTATTTATTATTTAGATTATAAAAATTAATTAATTACTTTCCAATCAAGTGTTGTTTTTGTTATTGCATAATCAAATAAAAAAGGAATGCTGAAAAAATATTAACAATGGCTATTCATTGACAATTCGAATAAAATACTAAAATGATTAAAATTTATGTATTAAATTTGCAAATTAATTATTAATACATTTTAATTAATTGTTTATTTTCCGTTTAAATGTTCTTTTTGTGATTGCATAATTAAAGCAAATACAAATAATAATTGAACTTAGTTTTTCTTGAATTAAGTAGTCGTTTAAACGAAGTTTTATAAACTAAAAATACTATTGTTCCACAAAAAAATGTAGGTACTTTAGATTCAGAACTTTTTTTGCTCAGATCAGAGACATACCTACATTAATTCTTAAGATCCTTGATCCTTAAGATTCATAATGTACACGTCTTAATTATATCGTAATAATAAATAAGTATCAACAATTAAATAATAATAACATAAGTTCAATAGATGAACTTCCTCAAGTTACTTAATTATGTACAAATCTAAGCTATAAGTTTTTGTGCCATATTCTTTACTAAAATAAGTTCATTGGTTTTCCTGTTAGTGATATCTTCAATTATTAATAGTATAATGTTAGTTTCTTTATTTAACCTGATAACTTTGATATTATTTATTAATTATTAAAAATCAGTATATTTTCTTTGTATTGCTATATGTAGAAAAAATTGTCTTCTCTGTAGATATGTATTAGTTTTGTAAGTATGGACTGATTATTATGTAAGATTATTTGGATGTTAATTATTTAATAAAAATGTGTAATAACACTATATTTTTTTTACATAGTTTTGTCTTTTGTTAATTAAAGAGTCTTTGGACGGTTCGCCCGGATTTGCAATACTTGGTAGTATTTTTCAATAAATGTGCTATGTGGACTCTACATTTACAAGACCTCTCCGCAATATTAAACACATTGGTATCCCATTCTAAAAGGGCCGGCTATCTCTCTGTTAAACGAACTTGTTAAGGAAAGAAAGGCGGGCCAGTTTGGAGAAAGTTAGTAGCAATACTACGCATTCGGGACAGTTCGTTGTAGTGAACCAGTGTTTAGAGATTACAATTAATCTCTAGACAGTACCTTCAGATTCATGGCCGTGACCTGTAATTAGAGGTAGCAATAACAGCATATGCTAATAATTAATTATACTGTTGTGTTATTTTTCAATAACTGTTGTTATAAACTGTTATAAAATTATTAGCTATTAGTCTTTCAATTGGCAAAAGTTATAAAATCGTAGTCAGAGAGTAAAGGCACTCAGGAAAAAACCATTAGTACAAGGCGGGGTTCGAACCTGGATTATCATAATGGATGTCTGAACCATTGACCTTAAGACTACTGAAACCGCGGCTACTCATTTCTTATGACTCAGATATCTTCCTATTTCATGGAAAACTCAGGAAAATTCAAACAAAAATCTCGAGTGGAATTGCCCTAACTCGGATTTGAAACTCTGACCTCATGCAATTGTTGCAATAAAATAAGGAATGACAACAATGTCGCATCATAGTTAATTCTGATTTCTTTCAATTTATCCTCTCCTAGTTGTCCCGTTGAACTTCGTACCGCCTGGCTTGTGACATGTGTTATTATTACATAAATGAACTTGTCAGCCTTAAAAGGACAATTAAAATTCCTACACTCCCCAGTTTCCGGAATAATTTTCCTTTCTAATCCTAATCCTTGTCACTATCAGTAAATTTTGTTAAATAACTTAGCTGCTAGTACTTTTATTTTGCATTGTTGATTAGTTTGTGCACTACCATTTTTCTTTTATTTATGTTTTCTCTCTATCCTAGGTTAGTTGTAAGACATCTCTTGACAGAGATAAGATCGCCTTTTGTACTCTTTGTTATATTTTATTTTTCTTGTTTGCTGTAATATCTCATGTGTACAATAAAGTGTTAAATAAATAAATAATGAAACCCAAAATAAGGGATTTTTTTTCATATTTCAGATAGTACTAAATGTTAAGACGACTAGCGCCATAAAATTGATAAGGGACAACTTTTAAATAGGGAACTACCAAACAAAATAAGTATCATCAAAATCCATTAAGAAAGATATCGCTTAACAAACGTAAAAAGCTCCTCAATATACTTTACTTACATTTAGAAGTTTCATCTATTTTTAAAGACGCTTAAAAATAAAACAGGACCTGAAAAGATAAAAAGTATAAAAGGCGTTAATGATTACGCCATCGATACCACGACCAACCGATACATCGTAATTAACATATTGTATGTAATTGAAGCGGCCAATGAAAAGTGGACCACGAAGCACACGTGTAACTTCAACGTTAATTACAATAAAACATGTAGAGTTTTTGTACAATCACCTAAATATTGTTCTGATTGGCTGCTGCACTGTCATGTGTGCAGCAACATGAAGTGGCCAAATGCAGCAAACGTAGCAAATTTATAGATTAGCACCAATATTTACTCTGTCTCTGTGAATGAGTCACAGTAATAATTTTGCCAATCGGTCATTGAAAAATCGTGTACAAAGTCGTGGTGGCAGCTAATGGGTCATAATTTTGAAATAAATAATTTGCGATAAGGAATTTGATTGTTTTGTTGGCAACCCTGTTGTTTGATTAAGTTGATTGTGTATACACGTCTGATGCCAACCAACCGCAAAGTTCGGTTCGATTCCCAACAAGGGCAAGTATTGTGTGATAAAAATATATTGATGTTTACCTATTTTTTACCTTATAAAATCAATCGGTGTTAATTTGTGTAATCTTGCTACAAAACACTTACCCGTATTAATAGTATGTTTTAGCACACTTTGATCTGCAAATATTTTACTATGTAAATAAAATTTATTTAGTTCATATTATATACAAATTTCGCAATATCTGATAGTGTTACTGATAATTATTAATATCAGTGTTGTAAAAAATTACAAGTTTTTTTTATCTTGAATGTACTGATGCAACAAGTTTGTTATAATAGCGTAGACCAAGTCTACTCGTGGTACCAAAAGTACCTACGCATAGAAAGCGCTAAAAAACAAAAAATTTTGAAGGAGTGTAACAAATTACCTTTATATGTTAAAGATAGCAGTAACTCTTTTAACAGTTTTGAAACAAAATTATCTAATTACATTTATGAAAATTATTAAAATATACAACTTTTACCATAAACTGAAGCAAACTGTTAAACGGGTGACAGATAATATTAGCTTATATGTCAATTATACATTTTCTCAAATAAGTGGACTTTTGTCTTTTTTGAGAATAAATATTTAAATCTAAACCTAAATAACTTCAACAAAGAAGAAGACGAGATTCACGAGCAGGTTGTCAATGTTCTATAGCAACACTTGTCAAACCACACAAAATGGCATATTTTCTAACAGATGTAAATGAAATAAAACGAGGTTTACGGATTTCAAATAAATATGATTTTCTTATTGAACCCTTCGTACCGCCCGCCGCGAACGGAAGACGTTGAATATTTATAATTCGAATGCAAAACGACACCAACTGGAGTGGTCTTGGGTTTCTTCTCGCCAAATATTAATATTAATATCGGGGATGTTAATGCATTCGTTTATATTTGCTATTGAAATTGTAGACCTCGATTCCATTATGGTCATTTCTGAGTTAACACGAAAGTTGGCAATTTTTTAATAGTTGACCAAACTAGAAGAAAGATTGGTTTGTTTTAATGAAATGAAACAGAAATATCTCTTATGTAAGTACTAGATTCAAACTGCAACAACGATGGTGTAATGATGAATCTACCTCGTGGAAAAGGAAGAAAGGTGTAAAAGTATGCCAAATTAAAAGATGCCTATTCACTCTTTTTTAAAGACGCCCCAGGCAAGTTATTCCAATTCTTGGCCGTTCGAATAGTGAAAGATGAAGCATATGGCACAATATTGATATTAGCAATGACTACTAGTTAATATCAATTATATTAACAGAACCGAAACTTTTGCAATAAAAAATCCCCGAAAGGGATAGGCAGAGGTGTGCTAGTATATCCACAACCCGAAAGTCTAGTAGATATACTAGAAACCGTGGGATTATCCAAGGTACTAGGGCCCTGACGTGATAGGTGGCAAGCCTATCGCCACTTTAGAAACATTCCGATCCCGGGCAATGTAATGCTTACTTAGAAATATCTGAAAAACATTTAAGAAAAGTTGCCCAACCTGGGAATATAACCCGGGACTCAAAGCGGCTAATGGTCTTAACAGGCGACAGCCGTACCGCTACACCATAGAGAAGGTTAAAATATTATCTGTTGTAGCTTTAAATGTATCTGTATTACGCATAATAAATATGAATGCTAATAAATCAGTGTCTGCTGCAAGTTAGTTACGACCCATTTAACGGGGTAACGTAATTGGGATCTTATTTAATGTACATTTCAAATGTTAAGTATGAGTGTACCTACATTCATTTGGATAATAAACATTTTATAATATCGTAAAAAAATGAAAAATAATGAAAGTATCGTCTACGACACAATAAATATAGGTAAAATTGTATGAATACATAAGAAAATAATTATGAATTATCTGTTAATAATAAGAGGCAAAAAAGGAGCAGGTACACACAAACATCATTAAAGAATATAATATTTTGTTAAAGATAATTAATAAATAAGTATCTAAATAAAAATAAAAACAAACCACACAAATGGATCTAATCCCAAAGTATGCAAATTATATGCTTGTGTTACGGGTAATAGTTAACAATACTAATACATAGAAAAACTTATATATATACAAGATTAAATTTAATAATCATCCAGACCCGAAAATACAATCATCATGTTCATCACACAAATGTCTGTCCCCGTCGGGAACCGGACCCGAGCCTCGGGGTAAGTCGATGTAGTTAGGCGTGTACACTAGCTACTCGACCAACGAGTAGAACATTACTTACATAACATTTTTTTTAATAGATAGAGAACGATTCTTGTTTGTGTGCTTTACTAAATTACACTCGAAGTCGCCTTTTAATATGTGGTACTAGCTCGCATACCAGTTTATTTTGTAACAATAACGCATTAGTGACAATGACACTTTTAAATTAAAAGCTATTTAGTAAGACATCTCAATATGACATATTCAGAATGGCCGCGGCGATGACGTTATGATAAGCCCACACTAGGCGTACTTATGGGAACGTATTTACTCATTAGTACTAAGTCTTACGTCCTACGACGAACACCCACTCAAAGGTTAATCTCTCTGTGAAATGTCAACTAATCATGTACTTGTCACCGCTTAGCGGATAACGGTTCATTTGAATAATCTTTAACCTATGCTATAATATTATATTGTCTAATAAATTAAGTTTATCGCAACGTTATTTCCTTAGCTTAATATAAAATATAACTCTGCCCTAAGCTCAATAAAACAGTGATATCTTTTATACTCGCTTTTGCCCGTATTGTGAAACATTTTGGTTGTGCTACTAACACTACTTTGATTAATTATTAGGATACAAAGTTTTACTACTTTGATTAATTATTAGGATACAAAGTTTTCTCTTCAAGGGCGCCATGTTTTACACTAAGCAATGCCACCTGACCTCTGCAACCTAGAAGGGAAACTAGCCCCAATCTTAGATTAGATCGAATTTTAAATCTTAGATTAGATTGAAAAACACGAGCCCTGGTTTCCAAGCGTCACTTTCCTACAGCGCAAGAGCTCTCAGAAAGTACATAGAAAAACTCATTGATACAAGGCGGGGTTCGTACTTCGACCGGAATAGAAGTCTGAAGCGCTGACCACTAGACCACCGAAGATTTTATTAACTTTTTATTATCACTACATAGTATAAAACAAAGTCACTTTCTCTGACCATATATCCCTATTTGTAATTAAATGTTTAAAAGGCAACGGATTTTGATGCGGTTTTCTTAAATAGAGTGTTTAAAGAGGAAGGTTTTTATGTATATAACATATATAGTATACTCGTGCGAAGCCATTTGGTTGACCTTCATGTGACCTTAGATCGTTGAATGTTAATTGTTTCATTGTAAAAAATGTAGCAATGCAAGAAAAGTGTTTATTGTTCAGTCACACTCTATGCCTGAACTAATTGCATCGAAACACTCTATAACTTAAAAAAGGGCAGTAGCAAGAAGTTGTAAATTAATATCAGAAACAGACATACAAACATAAAGCTCTGTACAATACTATTAATTAACAGTAAAAAGCTTTGTAAAGACAAGCTTTTTTTAAAAACTTTTAGTATCAATTTATGAACTTACCACACAATTTTTGTTACGAATGATTGTCGCGACAAGATGTAGCTTTGTAAATATACTTGTTAGATAGACTGATACAATTATTTTTAATTTTTCAAATATATTAGGTAAGTAGGTTAAATCTTGCGATAAGATTTAACCTACTTACCTAATATTTATCTATTTATAAACGTTTTTTTGTTTTTGTATATGTTTCGCAGGGTATTGAATCAATCAAATTCAAATTTAAATAGAGCCGCTATTAAACTATGAATAACAAAACACAAAAATATTTTCGAAATGGGTTCATATATTTGAAATTGTTGAAATGTTCATAAACCAAAACAGTATTTTTAGAATTTTTATCTATCTGTCTTTCTGTCTGTCTCTCTGTCTGTCTGTCTTTCTGTCTTTTTGGAAACAGCTTGTTGATAAGTAACGGCTTAGGTTCTTTTATTTTAGAATTTTATTTTAGAAATGTATAAAAAAAGAATTTAGTTAAAACGTGGACAAAGTCGCAGTCACAACTAGATAAAAATATAATTTAACATAGCAGAATGAACCAATGAAACCCATTCGATGAATACATACGTACATGTACCCACCAATCATAATCTAAGCCGTTAAACACGAATCAAAGTCTCGTTACACTGGTAACACAATAATATTTGCATTTGAATGGATATATCCTGTATATACCACCGGATCAATAAACACGGTAAAACATTACCATTTTTCGTTGTAATGCCGTACAGAGAATTCGAAACCCACTTGCAAATGAGACTTAAATAGTGTTTTGTATTAAAGACTGCCATATCAGTACCAATAATGTAGTGCAATGAACTCACCGACAAACGTGCAGATCATAGAAATGCTAAGCGTTTATCGATACAGAATACCATGCTCATTTTATATTTCAATTGAGTCTAGCTTTTACATCTGAAGTTGCTCAAACTTAATAAACTCAAGTACCACTTTGTTTGGTAGATCTTATAAAGTTAGAAAAGTTTCCAAATCGTAAAGTATAAACAAATGAGTATGGTTTAACATGTTCCATATTGTAAAATTTTTTACTTTTTTAGTAAATTTCAAATAGGAGGTTTTATATATTACTTTATTCAGTTATTGGTTTCTTTTTATATGTTTATTATGCAAATACTCTGTAAATTCAAAATAGATTTTTTATTTCAATTATTATTAGATAGGTCATGCTTAAGGCATGGTTCATATATATTTATGAAATATGAACAAAAGCGAAAAATATATATTTACGTTAAAAGATCGAACGAGCAGACTCGCGACGAGCAAGACGATGCTGGGTATCTGCTGGCGGGAGATGGGGTCATTACATCTCGACGCTGATGAAAACCAACACTTATTAATTTAAATTTCACTAAGAATAAATCGTTTCTGATGACAATAGCTTACATTTAAAAACTCGTAGTTGTATCAAAGTATACTTACGGAATCAAAAATGTGTTTTTCACAAACATCGATATAAACTTCGTAATTAGTCCAACTCTAAAGTTTAATAACTTTTCACGACAACTAATAGCGGTATATTAGCTATTGTAGCCAAACCAATCGAACATTAAATGAGCTTTGGACAAGCTATGATTTATTCTCATTCGATCTAGATGCTGGGGTCAAACTTGATTGTAAGTACTCAAGTTACAGATTCTAAGAAAGCAAATGGCTTTAATAATGTTTAAGTAGTGCTAATAAATACGGTTATTAACATACCGTTTATATTTTTTATGGTATTGAAAAATAATATAAGACATTCCTGATGTTTAGTTGGCTAGGAGGCAATCCCCAGCTAATAAATAAACTAATTCTAACTAAAGTAGACCTCGAGCGCCAAGGCAGATTTTTATAAATAGGAGCTAATAACTATCTAATAATTCGGTCCCACACCCCTCTCCCCCCGCACCCACACACACAAACAGTCATATTATATGTATAGACGGACAAATATCACGTATGAATTTATATTATTTAATTAAATGAGAAGAAATATTTCGAAATTCTATAAGTATACTTTACTAATTAAATGCTTTTGTAATACGATCACTGCTATGATAATGTTATAGTCGGAGATGCTGCTACGTGATTCTGTACGACATTGACACTCGCATTTAACGTTAAGGCATTAAACGCTACTTAAAATTTAATTATATTTAATTCTATTTATTAATAATGATATAAATGTGAAAGTTTGTGAATATTATTGGGCATTTAAAAACGACACAAATTACGTAAATTAGTCTATAATACTATAAAATTATTTTTGGCTACTAACTACTACTTGTTCTACCACGAGAGCTATATAACTAAAATATGTAGACAACGCTATTACTAAAAGCTATAATTATCTTTCATTTATGATTTCTGTTTAAAATGAAAATTCTCATCAACAATTACATAAATAACCCGTTAATGAATAGTAAAAAATGCAGTTTTAATATTGTTAATCTTTTTTTGTCAGTTAAGGTTTGATAATCACGTTTTGGACGTATTAGGTAATGTAATTAACCTCCGTGAAAGATTAAAAAATACAATTAGCTACATCCCAGGAAAAAAATACAGACAATGAAAACTGTGCTATATTGTGTTTTCTACTAATATTATTAATGCCAAAGTTTGTGAGTATGAATGTGTGGATGTGGATATTTGTTACTCTTTCAGGACAAAAACTGCTGGACAGATTTGGATGAAACTTAACAATAATATATCTTTTAAGAGGGTATTTTTTACGTAATAAGTTGAAAACTAGTCTATACTAATATTATAAAGAGGAAAAGTTTGTTTGTTTGTTTGTTT
Source organism: Lasaia peninsularis (assembly GCA_018236625.1). NCBI lineage: Eukaryota > Metazoa > Arthropoda > Insecta > Lepidoptera > Riodinidae > Lasaia > Lasaia peninsularis. Next base: position 11,544 of record DVZL01006117.1, read on the forward strand.
GTTTGTTTGTTTGTTTGTTTGGTTGTAACG
>DVZL01006118.1:0-11573 GCA_018236625.1 Lasaia peninsularis
TTAAGTATTTCTATGTATTAGTATCGTTGTCTAACACCCATAACACAAGCATAAAATTTGCTTACTTTGGGGTTAGAACAATTTGTGTAATTTGTCTAGTAATATTTATTTATTTAAGTAGATATAGATATGTATAAAAGAGAGGACTCAGATACAGACCCTGAGATACGCCTAAGGTATTAATATATAATATAATATTATTAAGGTTAAGACACTTGCATCTACTTGTATGACACTAAAGTCCTCCAATTACTCTGGACCGGTTTGAACGATTTTTTTTACATGTATTTGGGTGGCGCCCTGGATGGGTTAGATTCACAAATCAGTCCGGCAGATGGCGCTACAGAGATTTATAAAGTGTCATTAATCACCTAATAATTTTTTATAGACCTGTAATTACTTAATAAATGAAGTGTAGTTAAGTAAAAATGATTGACAAAATCAAATGCAGTCAGGTAAGTATAACTACTACAAAGTGAATTATAATTTGGCAAATTTGTTTTAGTTAAATACAATGATGAATTAGCGTCACTTAATGATAGATATATGCATTTAACAAATTACTCAATCAATAGACTGTCAAAAAATTACACTCCTAATGAAGACTTTGCTGCCTGTGAAGGGCACAAGTGGTATGTATTTTAACATAAGTTAGTGGTCGACATAAGATTTTTTTATTTATTTTAATTAAGTATAGCAAAGGTTATATCCAAATTTTTTTTGTTATGATTTTAAATTTCTATTCTGTTAAACTTATTTTTAACACATAGTATAAATAAATTAAACCTTAATGAACATGAATATAAATCCTGATGAATATTAACATTTTTACATATACATACCTATATGTAAAATGAAAAAATGTTAATATAATTTATACTAACTAATAGATGTCATTAGTTAGGGCTAGACACACTTTCCAAACGTAGGGTTAAGAATTAGTTTACTGAGCGAACCATCGTATAAAACATAAGTGAATATTTTGTGAAATAAGTAATTATTTCATTATCTTTCAGGACATTACAAACACTTTTTCAATATTTAAAGACTGAACATAATGTAGATATTGATGTCCTATGGGAGTCTATTAAGGATCTAGTAATTAAAACAATAATTTGCGGAGAGGCAAGCATTAGTTCATTAACTAAGGCCAACATCACCTCGCGGTATAACTGCTATGAGTTGTTCGGCATTGATGTGCTTTTAGATGAAGATCTTAAACCTTGGCTCTTGGAAGTAAGTAATAATTTTATTACGCCATAAAAAGTACGATTAGTATAATAAGCTTCATATGAAAAAAAATATCGTCACGCCCATATTCAGTAGGTAGGCAGAGGTACATATAAGTTAATATTAGTTAATATAAGGGCGCAATCTGAAAAGGTGTTTTCACAACTTTTTTTCAAATGAGATGTTTATAATAAAAGTTATGATTGTGAAATTTAGGAGATTTCTCTTTCTATCTTACTAAGAATTCATACCGACAAATTCTTAGTATTGAGTACCTTCACGCCTATTATCCCCGAAGGGGTAGGCAGAGGTGTGCTAGTATATCCACGACTCGTAAGTCTAGTAGATATACTAGAACACACCCACGATTAGCCAAGGTACTGGGGCCCTGATGTGATAGGTGACAAGCCTATCGCCACTTCGGGCACATTCCAATCCCGGGCAATGTAATGTTTACTCAGAAAAATCTGAAAAAATTTAAGAAAAGTTGCCCCGACCTGGGAATCGAACCCAGGACCCTTCGTGGCAAACGGTCTTAACAGGCGACACCTGTACCGTTACACCACAGAGGCGTTATGATTAGTATTGATATGGCTGTATTACTATAACTTTTTGGAATCTTATCCACAAACATCCCATTACAATAAGAGACGCTATGAATTATTGCAACAAAATTACTTAGGGTACAAGATATTCAAGAGTTATAATTAATATCTTAAGAATATTATTTCAATGATACAAAGGCATTGCATTCACGATTTGAGAAGTGTATTTCACTTGGGGGGGGCTATAGTTAATGAAAAATAAAAATTAAAAAATTATACTTGTTTTTCATTAAGTATGGTACTTATTGTAGGTCGCGAACTTATCAGTCGCCCCTCGTAGATAAGTACGGAAAGATAATTCTTACTACCCGTTCTCCTATTACCCGTTTCAGTAAGAGGTAGCTTATGTTCACCAGGAATAATGTCAGCTTCTAATGGTAAAATAATGTTTCCATTTGGTCCAGTAGTTACAGAGACTATTCAATACAAATAATAACAAAAACAAACAATAAAATCTTTCCTCTTTATAATATTAGTATACTGATTATACTAATATTATATTATTACTAGTACCACCTAGTAATAATATAATATTAGTATCTTAATAGTAGTCTTGCAACGACTCGCCCGGATTGGTACCACCGCCTAACCTATTCCTGCCACAATAGCGGCAGTGCTCGCCATTGTCGTGTTCTGGTTTGGATTTTCCTTCATCTTTATTATATTCTCTTCCTTTTCTAATAGTTTTATTTTACTATATTTTTTTTTCATTTCGAAAATTATCGACTCTGGTCTACAACATATGTTCAGAATTTATAAACACAATCCATTAAAAGTACTTCGTACAATATTTTAATATATCAATTTAGCCACTTAATATTACAGAGAGAATAGTACTAGATATTAAAACAGACTAAATTTTAGTATTTTTGTAATCATGACAATACTATAGAAGTAACGATGAAAACCACTACTATGGATTATAATATTCTATAAGAATATTCCCCCAAGTCTCCCAGCAGATCTAAGATCAAGAGATTGACATTGTGCCGGATTCCCGAAGGCCAACCTGTCAATCTTTATTGTCTGATAGAACGTTCTGGAATATTAACTGTAGAGTGACCGTAGCACGAGTTTGAAGTGTCAATGTCAAATTATCGAGATGCATAATATGAGTAATTAAAAGAAAAAAGCAGTTATTTTAATATTACATACAGACATCCAATTTCATTTATTTGTGTAGATTTATCCGAAAATGTAACATAAAATTAATAAAATCAAACATCAAATCCAAGCGTTAAACACACTTACTATTCGAGATTACAATGAAACCAAAATGGCTCGCAATTTTATAGAATTTATTGGTTCGGACGCCAGCGAGCCACAACGTGTGATAGATTAAATTGCCCCATCCCTATGACAACGTGGGCACGGAAAAAACACACCATGTATTATAAAGCAGCTGGTCATTTTTCAAGTGATTCCTTTTGCTCACCGGAGCAGGTGGCTTTTATTACAGCAGAGCTCGACAGGTTTACGGTGAATTGCGAGTTTGCTTAGCGTTTACGGTGAGTGCATTTCGCATCTGATGAATTCGAACAGGATTCCATTGTTTGATTGGGATGTTTGGTTATATTTCGTTTTTCTTTATAAAACCTTTATTTAACTTGCAATGTATATGTAAGTATTCAATTTTGAAGTAGATATCTTCATCCGATTGAACTGAAATTTTGTATACACGTTTAGTTTGGATCACGATGCACGATGCTGCATTGATGAGAATGATTTCATGTTCCTTATATGAAATCATTCTAAATCCAATATGGCGAACCAACCAAGATGGCGGAATAGCTATTATTTTTAAAGCACTTCTACTATATGGATATCGAATTAAGTTAAGGGTTCGTTGAGAGCAACTCGAAAAATAATAATAAAAGCGTTTTCTAAAAAGTTGTTTTTGCTATTAATTTATATGCATATTATTTTGTGGTCTTTATAATAAATAAGGGTTTATTCGCCTTTCATGAAACAACTTAAAGAAACCAAACTTGCAAATACGGTGTAACAGCCCGACCACAGACTTTAGCGCACCTACAATATTTATGATGTCTATAGACCACGGTTTTCTCTTACCATCAGGAGACCTGTGTGTTTAATAGTTGAGTTATCACATAAAAAAATAATTTACCCCTCTGTGGTCGAGCGTAGTCAGTCACACAAGAATAAATATAGTAATAAGTTTATATGGAAAAAAAAAAACAAAACATTTTTTCCCATGTTTCTTAAAATTTTCCAACTTTTTATTTCATAAGAACATTCCTCAGTGTTCTTCAAATGGAGAAAAAAGAAATCAAGCAATTCGATTCAGCCATTCTCGCGTTTTGAAGATGTGTACCTATAGCAAAATATGCAATCATTATTTTGCTACGAAAAAAGCATGGAAAAAGACAGGACCTGGAAAATTTAGAAGCGATTCCGTTTGCTAACCGGAGCAGGTGCTGGCTTTTATTACGGAAGAGCTGGACAGGTTTACGGTAATTTGTGCGTTTGCTTAACTACAGGTGTTTGCATTTCACATTTGGTGAATTCGAGCGGGATTCGCTTGTTGAATTAGGACGGTTGGTATTTGTTTTATTTTTTATTTTAGTTTTTTTAATCTGTATAACATATATTGGCATTGACATATTGTTTTGGAAATTCTTCTTATATTAATAGTGAATTTAAAATTTAAGTTAACATTAGTGTCTTAATCAAAATATTTTTGAAACATTTCAAAAAACACCCAGATTTGGAATCTACCTTGTAATTAAGGTAAAATATGTATTATAAATTAATTTCTAAATAGTTTCTATTAATGATGCCATATTAACCTTTATCCTATCTCAGACAATGCCATATTTTTTAAATAAAAGTAAAAAACTAATAAAAGCAAGTTTCCCTACTCGAAAATCGAACCCGGGACCTCGTGCATCATAGGCAGACATTGAAAATTATCAAATCGATTAAAAGATACCGAAAAATCGTCCGGGGGAAACCGTGTACCAAAGTACAATAAAGCTTTTACAAATACACCCGAACACGTTCAGTACAATAAATGCAGCATTTAACACAGTACACCCAATTTTAATTATAATATGTGAATTCGTATTTTCCAGGCGAGTTTTAATTATAAAGAGTCGCGGGTGTTTGAGTTACGCGACCGCCCGCAATATTTATGACCGTTCCCTACCATTCCGATACACTTTTTAACGTAATGAGCGTTGTTGTTGGGGCGTAAGGATATATTGCTTTGCCATTGGTTTTCTTTTATGTATTACACCTATATTCACGGTATTAAGCTCTTGGCTATTTATGAGATTCTATTTAAATAACGTTGGAATATATTGTATTTTTTATAAAGATTAAATGTGCCCACGACTTCGTTTTCGGCTTAGCTAAATGAAAGTTGCATAAGCTACTCCTTATTAAATCAGCTGTTTGCCAGTGAAAAAATGTGTAACTCTGTGGTGTAACGGTACGGCTGTCGCCTGTTAAGACCGTTAGCCGCGTAGGGTCCCAGGTTTAATTCCCAGGTCGGGCAACTTTTCTTAAATATTTTTCAGATTATTCTGAGTAAGCATTACATTGGCCGGGATTGGAATGTGACCGAAGTGGCAATAGGCTTGCCACCTATCACATTATGGGCCCTAGTATCTTGGCCAATAATATATATACTAAATGTCATATACTTTATCATGCATTGTCATCCAAACTAAACGTGTATACAAAATTTCAGCTTAATTGGGTGAAGATATCTACTTCAAAATTGAATTGTAAGATTCCACCCGAACATAAACATTACATACATATAATGCAAGTTAAAAATAAGCTTTTAATAATATAAAAAATATATTTGTTCTAAATTCAAACATTGTTATCGTCAAGTTGGCAAAGGATTGTTTTCAATGTCTAAAATTGATCGAAACTCCACAGGCGCGCCGCCCGCCCGATTCTTCCCATCAAATATTCAGGAGCAACACATGCGGCAGACCGGGCTTACATAAAAATGAGCGCCTATTATGAAATTAACTACATCCGAACGCGAGATGTCTGCTACTTTTTTTACCAAGGTACCGTACACGTCAGCCAGCGCCGAATTAACGGACACTAATTGGACTGTGGAAATGCAGTGATGGACAGAACGAAAAAGTTTTTTTTTGCCCGAACGTCGTCCAACGGGAACGTGTTTTTGATTACTTAGCTTTTGGTTTACTTATATTAAGGGAAAAAAATGTTCGGTAATTTTGACATGATTTTAATTGCCTACATTTGAAGGTCAGTAAGTTAGGTTCATCAGCTATAGTGGTCTACTGGACTTCCATCCTGGTAGTTCAAGTTAAAAACCGTCATATACCAATAAGTTTTTCTGACTTATGTACTATTTTCTGAGTGGTAAAAACATCATGAGGAAACCTGGATCCGTGTATACGAATTCGACCTAATCTAAGATCGTGATTAGTTTCCCTTCTGGGTTAGTATGTAATATAACTCTATAAGTATTAAACTAGACCCAAACCTAGATTAAGTTCAAATCAATGAATTCGAGTTTCCTCACAATGTTTCCTTCACCTTAAGAGCACCCAGAAAATGTACATAAGTTACAAAAACGAATTGAAATCCGAAGCGCATACATGATGAAAAAAATTTTAATTGTTGCTGTTTTGTTTCAAGCAAATAAACAAAAACAATAAATACAGTAGGACAATTAAATTATTATAAGTCTCTTAAAAACAAAACAGTCAGACTTCTTTTTTTAATTTATCAAAGTTTTTATATTATCTGTAATTTTAAAAATATGTGTACTGGTTAAATATATGTTTAGCGGAGTCATTTCGCTGTCACCTGATTTTTTACCTATTTCTAAAATAATTATGTTATAATTTAAAAAATACTGCCCACGTACCTGTACTCTCGCTTCCGTAAGATCTATTTTCATTGCAATTTCTTCCCTAGTGTAAATATCAGGATAATGAGTTTCCTGAAAGGCTCTTTCTAACTCTTTCAGCTGCGCTGACGTGAAGGTCGTTCTGATCCGCCGCTGCTTCCGCTTCTCTGTTAACGACCCTTCGTGTCCTCCGTATACTTTGTATGGTAGACCAGCTGCTTGGAAAGAAAGAAATATAAAAAAATCATTTTATTTTCCACAGGATTTTTTATAACTAATAGCTTATATGGTAGAGTGCCGTGCAGCAACTCGCCCGGGTAGGGATTCACCACCTTACCTATTCCTGCCGCCATAATGACGTGTCGTGATCCTTCCGGTGGGTAGGGTAGACGGTAGACTTGCTCATAAGGTATAACAACCTAACCATAGGGCAGCGGCGCACCTACAACATCTATGGTAGACACCCACGGCCTATAGGCCACGGTTGTCTCTTACCATCAGGAGACCAGTGCGCCTGTTGGCTTATTTATCGCATAAAATAATATATATTATTATGACCCCTTAATTCACCTAATGGAAAGTGAAGTAGGGGCAGAAGGTTAAAATTAAAAGACAAATAAGCTGGTGGGTTTCAATATGGTTAGAAATACACAAGATCTTCGCCTGTGTTGTCTGGGTCCTCTGTGTAGAATAGACTGCCTGTCTGCCAGGCAGCTCTTAAGAGGTGAGCTCAGGTTACATGGGTCACTTCCAACATGACAGTTAGTGGAGTGCTGTGCAGTCTTACCTATTTCTATCACCGTAATGGAATTCAACAAAAATGAAATTCATGAAAAAAGACAAAAGAACTTTAGCCCTGTCAGATTAGTTTGTATGTAACATTTCTACAGACGTTTAGTCTATATCTTCAAAAAATGTTATTAAAAACACTAAAATTTATTGCATTATGTTTAATTTGACATGACTAAAATGTTCTACCTTTTTATTTTTTATTTAATTGGGAAGAGAAAGTATGTACCTAGAATATATTTAGTTAGCGTGCAGAGGAGTTACGGTCCGGAAGGTAGGGTAGCCGGTAGACTTATACACCACTCTTTCATGCTACTGGACGTATTTACACGAAATTTAACAATAAGGTAAAAGACAAAAAAACTTTTTAAAAAAAGCTTTCATTATTTTTCGAGTTGCTTTCAACGAGCCCTTTCATTTGAGACCCATATTGTAGAAGTGATTTGAAAACAACTATTCCGCCATCTTGGTTGGGCCGCCATATTGGATTTAGAATTATGCTATGTACCTTATCGTGCATTGTCATCATAACTAAACGTATATACAAAATTTCAGCTTACTCGGGTGAAGATATCTACTTCAAATTTGAAAAACCCAAACATACATACTTACATACATACAATGCAAGTTAAATAAAAGCTTTTAAAAATAAGACGTAGGCTTTTTACCAACTAAAATTCACATAGTCAAAACCACGAGCGAAAAACTAGCATTTCTATATTTAAGAAACACTAATTTTAGGGGTCACAGGGTGTCATGAGATGCATAAAGAAATATGTTATACATTAAACTTTCACTATATGAAGAACCATTGAAAACGATAATAATTTGAAATAGCGATATTTGAAACCACCCCCTTAGATTTATGGTCTTTGTTTAAGTCACTAATAAATAGCAGTTTAAACTCTTACTATTCTCATAGTTAAGAAACACACTTCGTGTATCAATTAGTTTTAGAATTATCCCCTTTGGTGTTTATATTATTTATGTTTATATATCATCGACTGAGTCGCTTAAAGCTAAAATTTATTAACTAAAATTTACCACCGGATCGGAACGCGCTCATTCCTTGATAAGGTCCAGTAAAATAAAGTCCTTAAAACCAAAACATTTCATATACATAACATATAAGAGACTGAAATTTTATCAGCTACATATTCAGCAATCTTATATATTAACCTTTTTTATTTAATTCAGATTTAATATATAGGTATAAGTGTCTTTATTCTATCTACATCTTTGTTATTTAAATTGATACGAGGGAAATAAATGCTACATACCCTAAGTAATTTAAACAGCGAATGAAAGTCAAGGTGCATGTACCGGCGGCCATTTTTGTCTCCCCTCCGTCAGTCGCCCTCCCGCAACATAGACACAACCTTCAATATACCTTATACCTACTTTTTGTTTGTACATGTAAATATTGTTTGACATTTTAATTGGGTTGAATTTTAATTCGTACAAAATTTCGTTTACAATTTTTCATAAAGACCATTTCGGTGCAAATTAAAAAAATTTGGAAATAAAAAAAATTCTTTTAAACACTGAAATGTATGATTGAAAAATAGATGGTAATTGGTAATAAGCCTCTAGGAATTCGTTTTGCGCCATCCTCAACGAATAATGAAAAATTTTAATATTTCATAATTTAAAAATAATTATCATTATTTTATCAAATTAAAATAACTTATTCCAATACTCTAACTTAGATTCTTATAACAAAAGAAAACATCTGACAACAGATTTCGAATTATAGATAAGAGATAATTACATTTTATATCTTATGGATTGCTAATTAATTAATTTAATAAGAATAAAACCAGCAACGAATACTTATATATACGCAAATAAAAAGTGTCCGAAAAACGGTAGATATTTGGATGTCGCGTGTAATACGTATCGATCGTAGCTCGTAGCGCTACGCCTTAGTGCGCTACGAGAAGAAAACTGCACCCCCTTTGTTATAAGTCTACAACTTTACGTTACATAAAATGTTTCTTTCCGTTAAATGATTCAATTACATTATTTATTTCTTTATTAGTATTAAACATTAAGCTACATACTTATCTCTTATTGTTAAAGGGAATACCGTTTTATTATTAACACTTTCTTTCTTGGGAACGAAACTAACACAAAAAAGATATAGATCTACATATTAATAAGATTTAACATAAAACCTAAGCATCATAACAACTGATATTACTTTAATCCTAAAAGAGTTTAAGTAATTAATTAAGCAAATATTCAAGACAGAATAAATGACTGGAATACTGTTGATCCCAAATGGGCGATGAAATTTTCATCTTTCTTGCTTACATACAATCAGAAATATATTCTGGTAAAAATTAGTACATGCTTAATGGTGTATTAATTCATGGCCAGAGCCTCGGAAATAATTAACATTAGAGATGTAATTAAACTTCAAAACGGTTACGGTAACGGTATTACAGACATCATCCGTGAGGACGTGCGGTTGCATCACGAAATAAACCGCAAACCGCACGCGCGCAGCGACAATTACCTCAAATGAACCGGAATTAATCGAGACTCGCTTCTTGGCCGAGCTGCGGTCTCATTTGCATTATTAATAGAGGGTGCGCGGTGCGGGAGGGGAGTAGGGGGTCCCGCCATGTCACTGCCCGCCCCACCCACAATTTGCGGAACCTAATGAAGAGGATCTTGGCAAGATGTTTCCGTTCTTATAATGTTTAATTCGAGTTTGCAGTTCGTAGGTCAGGCAGGCGGCCCGCTTATTGTTATTGTAATTTTTATTATTCCACGGAGCCGAACGTCGACCCGACACTTGAAGCACTTCTGCTAAGTATAAAAGCTTATTTCGTATTGAAAAAAGGAAACAGAACATTCTGTGTGATTGTATATATTGATGAGTAAAGATATTTTATCATAAAACTAGCTATTGCCCGCAGCTTCGCCCGCGTGTGATTATCATATAAACAAAATCTAGGCAATTGTAAAATAAAAACGAATCCGTTATCAGTGGTTTAGGCGTCAAAGTGTAACAGACAGACAGACAGAGCTACTTTCGCAATTATAATATTATAATACGGATGTAAAATGAATACGAATCGGTTATATTTATATGTCACCAAAACATTTCCATACAATTATTCATCCCCTCCTCTAACCCCTCCCCCTTTTTCGCAGTAAAAAGTAGCCTATGTCCTTACTGAAAGTCGACTCTATCTTTATACCAAATTTAATCAAAATCGGATAAGTGATATAGGCGTGAAAGCGTAACAGACAGACAGACAGAGTTACTTTCGCGTTTATAATTTTATTACGAATTAACTTCTTTTATTTAACAAATTAGTCTAAATGAAACTAAAAACATACAAATCATAGTGACAAAAAAGCACAAAAGGCAAACTTATATCTATACCAACATTTCTTCCAGCCAACAAAAGTAACATGATGATGTGTTTAAAAAACAAAATTGTCAAACAAATATATATGTAACAATAGTAGATTAGTGGCCAAGGGCTGTAAGTCATCAATTGCGGCCCGAGATATTTAGGTGCACGAGCACAGCGAGGGCGACCATAGTTCGAGGGTGCAATTGATGCTTACACCCGAGCTAACTACTTTGCTTTACATCTTGATTGTGAGGTAAGTAGAAAAAAATCGGCATTACAAGAAAAAGTATGTTAAGAATAGTTTTGGAGTTTCAGGCAAAATGTTGTTAATTGCTGCTTCAGCTTCTATTTTCATTGTTCAGTGCAGCTTATATTTTTATCAGTTGAAGAATTCAAGTTTTTACCTGATTAGAACGTAAATATAAAAAAATCCCAAGAACAAACAACATTTAAAGTAAAAGTTTTCTATTGTCGCCTTTTTTCATTAAGAAGAACGAAGTATGTAAAGAACTCTCTAATTTTTTTTTAGAACGAAATTGAGCTACACCGTTCGATATTTAAAATGTATGACCATTAAACTCATACGAAGACTGAATAGCAATGCAAGCTCTTTGCACATTGCCAGTAGATGTATGCGAACTTTTTAAAAGAATGATTTGTTCTTTTTTTTAAATTACTTACCGCCCTAGAGCTTTTCTAGCTACATTATTA
>DVZL01006119.1:0-11572 GCA_018236625.1 Lasaia peninsularis
CGCAAGTTCATGCCGTAAAGCCTATATTTGAATATTTTTTAGGCGAGGCGTAGCAGGAACGTTTAAGTGAGCTACGACCTTTAGGCGTGCACGTTAATCCCTCGACCAACGAGACGGTCATTACATAGCGTTCTACGGTGAAAAGATGACATAATTGGCAAAACGCGCATCGCAATTAGTTTATTTTTTTTAACGAAAGGCAAAATTAATATTTACGATATATATTCATGCTAGAGTTTACAGTTCTTCCTAAACCCACAATAATGCTGTTTTGTGTTTGTTAAAATATAAGTTCCATCAATTTTTTTTCAACTATGTTTTATTTAAATATATTTCCTAGTCAAAAACGTTTATAGTTTATCTATTATCAATGTTTTAACGGTGACGACAATTTCTCATAAAAAAGGCGTTAAAGCTGGAAAAAATTGACTTCAACTTTATTACGATGTGTCAGAACCTTTAAATAAAAAAAAAAACACCAGAATCGGTTCACCAAGTCGAAAGTTTTGAAGTAACAATAATTAAAAACTAAAATTTTTTTTAAATCAGTTAAAATAAAATTAGATCATAGATAGAAATAAAATATTTTTTAAGAAATCGAACTTGGGCTAAAGAATGGTGAGGAGGTACAGGCTAAATAGTAATAAATATTTTAGTACCAAAAGATTTTCAATAACAAAAAAAATTTTTTTAGACATTTTAGCTGTTAACTCCTAATCTGACCCTCCTTCCCATAAACTGAGTATTCCGATAACCATCTTTACGTAGGTATTTGGGGTAAGTATATGAAGACCCTATCGCCAGAAATAGAAGTCTAGTAATTTTGATTCCTGTTTAAATGCAGTCAGTCGGACTACTAGATGAGTTTCGACACTAGAATTATAACGCTTTAACTTTTCAAGCCGTAAAAATTTCGGTGCTCGTCATTATTGTGATCTGGTTTGGAGGGTAAGAGAGCCGATAAATGTATGCAAGATGCTTAAAACCTTAGTCTTAGTTTCAACACTAAAATATTTTTTGAGGTTAGTCGCGTTCAATCAAACAAAATTCTCCCCGTGTTGGTGCCAGTCCCCTGTGTAGAAAAGACCAGCCTGCCTCCCTACTAGTCAGCTAGTTAGAGACGACTGGTGGTAGAGTGCTGTGCAGCTACTCGCCCGGGTAGGGATCCACAGCCTTGTCTATTCTTACTGACTGAATGACATTGTCGTGTTCCGGTCCGGAGGGTACGGTACCCGCTAGACTTGCACATACGGTCTAACAGCCCGAGCACAGACAGTGACGAACCTATAAAATCTGTGGTGTCTATAGGCTACGGTTGTCTCTCGCTATTTTGAGACCCGTGTGTTTGTTCGCTTACTACTAAAAAAAACTCTTCAACTTTTTAGAAGATTTAAAATTTTGTATTTTTTATCTCGATTGGTAACACATAATAATATTTTCAGTTTTCATGGTTAAGGGTCGTAACGGCAAAAATCTTCTAATGCTAAACGGTTACACGTACTACCAGCATAAGATACTTCGGGACGGCTTCCGTTGGAGCTGTACCCAGATGGGCTCCAGGTCTTGTAGGGGTTTCCTCCACGTGACAAAGGATATGCTGGTCGTGAGAGCCTACACACAACACACGCATGCTCCGTCTACGTATTTCTTCCAAAATATTAAACGAAAAACGTCCAATATGGTCGATGTAAGTATTTTTTGTCATTATGGGTATGTGTGGATGTATGATTCTTATTTCTTCAGAATTATGTTTGTTGAGTAGAACATGTGCCTATGTTACTTTTTATTTTATACGACATTATCTGCGTATTTATTTAGTCATTTAATTTCATAAATTTCTAAAATAAAAGTAGCCTAAGCAATTCCTTATCACATCAGCTGTCTGCCAGTGAAAGTCTCGTCAAAATCGGCCAGCCAGGGTTTCAGAGATTAGCTGGTACAAACATACAGACAAACAAAAGTTCTAAAGAATATTATTTTGTTATATGTATCTACCTTGTAAACATACATATTCATTTTGTAAAAATGGGTTATTTTAATATTACATACAGACACTCCGATTTGATTTATTTTAGAAATGTATAAAATAAATAAAAACGTGGATGGAGTTGCTGGCAACAGCTAGTCACAAATAAAAGATAATTACGTCTTAAACTCATTATTTTTTACCGCTAAGTTTGCGCTCGCACTTAGCCGTGACGTTTACTTTTTTTATTTGAAAGTAAGTTGTAAAATAACAATATCTGGCTCTCCGTATGTTTTTTTATTGTTAATGTATGGTTTTTATTTATGTTGTTTCAGGGTAAGAAAAGCTTCCAAAATAAAGATTTACCCGAAATACCACTTAAAGTGTCGAACGTACAAGGAAGAGTTGACTTTTAATTTAACTATCTAATTTACAGTATTTACTAAACATCCTGTATTTTATACAATCGCAATAATATGTATAAACACAATAAATTATGAATATAACCGAGAAAGTTTATTTTAATATTAGTAGAAATTTGCTTAAGGCACAGAGACCAACAACGTCTACGTCAATGTAGTTCTGGTTGAACTATTTGAAACCAGATTTGAAATCAGATTGACGATCCTAAATAATTATAAATATATTGCTTATGAAATTTCGAGATTGATATCTGCGGGAAGGCACTGGTTGTCCAGACGTCACCGAGAACCTGTGACCGCAGTAGCAATATGTCATTACATGGTTGACCATCCAGATGACAGTGTCAACAGACATTCCCTTACATCATCCTGGTGATAACAGTGTAATGACTAATGATAGACCCTCTTGTGAACCTGTAAATTTTGCTACTTCTCATCTTATTCTCGTTGATGGAATTGATGGACTCTGCATAAGCTAGTCAATGTCACGGTGTTGGTGTTACAATAGACCCTGTGCTCCCCTCTTACGAGCTGTCTGGATGGAAGGCAGTGGGCCTATTCTGCATCGGAACTCGGACCTTGTTTTTTCTCTTTGTTAGTGATTTATGAATTCCAAATTGATATGGACGACGCTTTTTTAGTATCGGGTAAAACCAGAATGGATGACGCAGCGGGTCAGATACCTCATATCCTAAAAACCTAACCCTACCGAAATCGCGACTAAAAATTAATCACACAAGTACGAGCCTCAGTCGCCCAGTACTTCGGGTAGGTAATAGGTAGCACTTCATAGGTGATTCTATATGAAATTATTCAGCGTTTTCTGAAATATTAAATATTAATAGTATTAAAATTTAAGTCGTTTTTTGCAGTTCTACTGCTTTTAAATTATTATTACTTCAACATGCTTAAGGCGTAAATAATATTTAGTACGTAAAATTATAAAGTTTATAAAGACAACTAGCTTTCTACGAGCGGCTTCGCCCGCGTGAACTCTAATAATTTAGATAAAAGCCTATGTGTTATTCTGATGTATAAGCTATATCAAAGTAAAATTTCGTAAAAATCCGTTCAGTAGTTTTTGTGTGACAGAGTACTTAACAAACACACACAAACTTTCGCATTTATAATATGAGTAGGTATGTTTAACGCTCGAGTTTTGTATGAATATCACCTCATAACATTTGTTTTCTGCAGTGGAATTCTACAGTCGTCCGAATGGTCGAGTGAATTTGCGACTAAACGGTTTCGGCTTCTACAAACACCGAAAGACTGGAGGCGCATACCGTTGGAGCTGTACACAATACGGGTCAGTTTATAAGTGCAAGGCTCATCTGATAATAACTGAATCTCTCGAAGTCCTAAAAGTCAACCTTGAACATAGCCATACCCTTAAACCAGGTTCTCAAAAGACCATAAAGGTTCAGCGAAAGAAAGGGAAGCACAAAAAAGTTGGTCCTAAACTAGCTCAACCACCTATTGTAAGTGCACAACCAGCTGAGGAAAATTTAAAGGATATTTAAATGTTAACGCTAAAATAAAAAATAAAATAAAAAGAAAATATTTTAGTCAATATGTCAATAGGTACCAATATCAATAAAGTACGGTGCTATTTTTGTTGCCTGTATGTTTTTAGCAGATTCATTTCGGTGATTAGTACCGAATTAAATCTAATGTTTAGTTATTAAAATATATATCATATAGTTACTTTAAACATGCAATTAATTATTATTGTATATATTTTACTAGCTGTAAACTTTCGAGACATAGACAATAGTTTAAACCATAGATTCAATTCAAAAGTGAGTGTCATCTTGTCTCATGAATTGTGTATTGTATTTATGAAATGTATGTAAATAAAATCTGACACTAGATGGCGCTAAACAATATTTCATCACGTTATACAACTAACCGAGCAAAGCTCAAACACACAACCAATGTATGTTATAACATTTAATACCATGTACCTACTTCACTAATTTTAATAAGTTTTGCATTTTTTATCATGAGAGTTCTGTTTAAACATTTTTTAACAATTTAAGTAAAGAGTATTTTATATTTTTAGTATAAAATTATGCAGTTTTTATTATATCAAGTGTTGTATTTACAATATGCTTGTTTTGTAAATATTTTTGCGAATATGACGAACCTCGTGTTTATAATGTATTTTTTTTATTTTTTACAAAAATGGACCTTTTTGTCCTTAGATATTAAATTTAAATTCATGTTAAAATTAAGTTTTTAACGTAAAACGTTTTTGGTATTACACTTAACGTGCAATATAGTTTAAGATGTTTTAAAAATCGTACATAATATTTTTATACCTAACTCGTTGTTATTAGTTGCTAAAAAAATATTGTGAAAAAATGTGATAATTGTTTAAATAAAAAAAAAACAGAAAATTAAATTTATCAATTTGCCAATTCCGCGAAAACAATTGTGACTATTGTAGCGCGGCTAAACAGAAAAGTATGTAGTATAAGAAAAGTGCCCACCTGAATTTGAAGACCCCAAAATATTTGGGGGGAGTTTTTTCTGTTTAGCCGCTCTACATTAGTCACAATTGTTTTCGCGGAATTGGCAAATTGATTAATTTTATTTTTTGTTTGAGGTATGGATTTCCGCAAAGTAACGCCTGACTCTATTAATTAATTGTTTAAATGCAAATTGATTGAAAAATGAAAAAATCACTTTTTATTAATTTTGGAAATTGTCTGTCACACTTTGACGTTATTTTGTGATTTACTAATTATATTAATAACGGGTCTAGATGCGTGAATCGAATAACTTGTTTAGATCGATATTTCAACAGTGCCCGAGTCTATTCGTGACCACGACCAATGCAACTTCGTTGAAACATCGAATATCTAAACAACTAAGTAATAATTATAGGACGCGTTACGTTTTAAAAGAATTTTTTTTGCGATGATTGTTACTTAAAATGTTTGTAGAAATTTGTGTTTTATTTATTAATCTATTTTACAATAAATATTTTCCCCGTGTTGACCCGATTCCTCAATGTAGAAAAACTATATCCAATTAATCTATGCTTGCTTCTTACGAGCTCGTCAAAAGCGAGCATAAGTTATATGGGTCATTATTTTTAAAATCCATAATTATATATAATTATAATAAAACGTGAATAAACTTACTTATTTCAATACTCGACGTTTCAACCAAGTTACATTGGTAGTGGTCACGAGAGGACTGCGGCTGTGAGGTCTCCTCCTATAGACCGCTCCATCTAAGATCTATATTAAGTTCGCGTTAAGAATGCAGGTTAGAGGACACAACCGTTACGTTTGAAAGAATCACTTCAATTGGTCACTGGACTTTCTAACGATTAATTTGATTGGTCAATTGAATACCGTGTGATGAATCACTGCATTCTTAATGCGAACGTTCTATATATTTTATGTCTTCTACGGTTACTGCCCAAATATAGCTATCCAATTTTTAAATATTTTGTTTTATTGGTTAGGTATGTTAGGGCACTTTGACCTCATTGTATGAGCGATTCCCTATAAATATGGCTCACATTCACGTGATGTGATCACTGTAGATTGCAGTTTTTTAAGTACGAAATGTTTCCTTTAGTTACCCGAACGGTAATGATGTATGATTTTTGCCCACAGTTGAATTCTACCTTCGTCCAAATGGCCGAGTTAATCTTCGTTTGAACAACTTCACATTTTACAAACACTTGAAGGCCAGGTCCAACGCCCACCGCTGGAGTTGCACCGCTTATGGATCTAAGTGGAAGTGCAAGGCTCATCTCATTATCACTGATACCCTTCAAGTCCTCAAAGCCAATGTAACTCATAGCCATCCTCCCAGTATGAAGAAAGAGAACAGGAAGCCGATGGTTTTCACTAATGTTAATGGCGATGGGATCGATAAGGAAAATACTGTACATCCTCCTGAACCACCAACTCTTACCCCTCTTCAAGATTACTTAATTGCTCATAGCCTTTTTGTCAATCACTAAATATATGCGGTCTATTCCTTGTAATAATTATTAATATAAAAATAAATATTAGGCTTTATACACACGAGCTTTCGCTTTGCGTTATTTGTCGCAACATGTAAACGAAATTTGGCTTACAGTATTTTTTAAAGCTTTGATTCAACTTAATTAGATAATTAGATGCATGATAGAATTATAAACTCAATTAAGTTGATAATTTAAATAATAATAGAGTCCGTTACATTAATCAAAGATATCTATTTTTTACAGTATTTTTTATTTGGTTACCATTCAGTTAAATAATTGATATCCTGACTTTGTTAATATCTTAAAAATATTAATCTATTTTCTTATTTTTGTCAGAAAATATCTTTTTCGTCTATCAATTTAAAAAAAAAATTAGTCAATTAATTTTTACATTTTGCATATCACCGGGTCACGTATTGAAATTAATTTTACAAACTTTGTTTTTTATTAACTATTATCTTAATTTTATACAATACTATATCATTTTAGTTCAAAGTTTTTGGGTTGAATAGTCTTGTGGGTCTCTTATTTAGGTCACTATTAAATCCTCACGTTTCTTGCGAAACCCAATTAGTTTTATTTAATAATGATGAAAATGTTATGTGGTTATTGCTTATTTAAATATAAAAAATCATGCATAGGCTGTGTGATTGATTATAAATGGTCTAAGCCATAAGCTAACAGTATTAATTTAACAACGTTAGAAGTTGTGATGTTATTATAATAAATGTCCGACTAGACCGTCCAGTCGCACGATAAAGTCGGATTGTATGAAAATGCCTTTAATTTTTTATTCGAATGTAGACTAGATTTTAATTAGTATTTAAAACTCATAGCCACTAATATGACAGCGACGCGGAAAGTAATTTCTGGTTTTTTAACGATATTAAACCTAATTTGTAGGGGCTTACATTTAGGTTGGAAGTGATTTTTATTTAGCAGTTTCAGTGACAGACATTAAAATGCTTAACTAAGAAATTGCTTACAGAATCGCTGCTATTTTGGTGTGAGTTTACCTTTAGGATAAACAATTATTTACTCCCTTACGATGTGTATAATTGTGATTATGTCTAATCATATTTGCTACCATTAGGATTAATTGACGGCAAATTTAAATTTGCTTATTTCTAATGTGCCTTCTATTATAAGGATGTAGAAGTAGACTTTTATACAGTTACTATTAGGTATTATGTTACTTTTAGATGTGAATGAATTATTGTATTGTGTGTATCATCGATAATTATATAACCTTTTTACTATTCATTCAATTATGGTATTTTCATAGACAACAAAATATATATTTTCATGCTACTTAGTCACTTGTTTTATGGTCTGTATTTTTGTGTGACGTACGTCAAATTTTTTGTCAACTAATATAACTCCAATGAATTTGTGATAGCACAATCCAGATATGTCAACCATTAATGTTAAAATACTCTCAATTTGATTAAAATGCAATAATTAGATTGCCAAAATTGGAAAGTATTTTAAAAATTCCATAGTTTCTTTCTCAAAGCTACACAATATTGATTCTGGCGTACATCGACTAAGCTTATGTTAAGAATATGCTATCTCTTTACAACGAAACAAAAACAAAAGAAATAGGACATTTTTAGTTAGGGCACAATACAAAACAGTAGTTTTTTGGTAAGTAAATGGAGTTTAAAGATTTTTGATTCCACCATTTTTTTCAGATAGCATTCTTATTATTTAAGTTATGATTGTGAAATTAGGATATTTCTATTTCTGTCAGCGCCAACCGTTAGATAACATAATTTTATGCCCTAAGCGTTTAAAATTACAGTTTACAAAAATGCTAACTTGATTCTTTATATTACTGAGGGGGCCATAATTCCTTATATTATGATTTTTAATTGGCATACTCCGAGGTATAGATTAAACCTTGCACACAAATTACTAAATGTGCCTAGACTCTTTCTTTTACTTGCGTTTAAAGAAGATAGTGAAAACTTTAAATATAAGTTTAGTTCACGCGCGGCACGGCGGTTAGTAGATAGAAGAGTTATCATAAAGATTCTCTTATACATTTTGCATGTTTTTAGATTTTTTTATCATATTAAAGTAAAAAGACATGAGTGTAGTGGAAGTGACTGTGGATTTATCAGGTTATGGGAGTGCATGGAGAAAAAAGACATGTTCCGCCCATCTCAAGTATTGGGAGAAGGTATAAGAGCGTGATTAAGGCTGAAAGATCGATATTTGTAATTAGACACCAGAATATTACTAAATATGTCGGCTATATTACTAAATGTGAAGTGTAAATTCGATAGTTCGTTGGGTATTTTATGATTTCGTATTCGTAAGTTTTGTTGATTTAGCTGTAAAATTTGAATGTACACAACACAATAATTTGTTTGACTAAATACACGATATATAGACCAGGCATTATACAAAATATTGAAGCGTAAATTTTGTTACAAATTAATAATGTTTGTAACATGGTCTAATTTGGTTGTCACTATCTGAGTTTCACGTTGCCTCGTGCACGTATTAGCCTCTTGTTTCTAATATGATATTCAATTTTACGCTTTTATTCTACGTGTGATTGCCTGGTCGTTGTCTTTGGTTTTTAACTATTTTTTCTTCACTATATTTTAAATTTAAGAGTTCGCGAACGCTATCCTCAAAAACACGATAAGTTGTAAAAATAAGACTGAATTTTTGTTAAAACTAATAAACAGTGTGTACAAGTATAAAAATGTTGATAGCGTTTAGGGAATTCACCGTCATTCAACTCTAATATTCACTAGTATGCGTATAATCAAGAAGTTTAACGTAAACTGGAGCAACATTTTAATGTTTGTTTGGTTGGTAGAAAGCGATCGCCACGGATTATTGCAACTGATCGAGCTGTGAAAGCAATTTAATTAGCAATAGCGTTCAGTTTCATCGAAAATTTTTTTTAGGGGTCTCTTATCCAATGCAATGGGCTTTTTCAATTGGCCAAATTAACAGTGTACGCGATCTCTTAGTATGTAACGTGCATAACTATATTTGTGTGATATTTTGTATTTTGTGACATGTCCAGTATTAGATAATGTGATACAATTAATATTAAAGACTGCATGCTCGTCGGATACATCACGTATCTCATAAATTCGATCTCGTTCTAATTCTACATTAAATTTAACATCACTCGGTTGCATTTAATATGTAATAACTATTTTTATATGTGGTATATTATACAAACTTAATTGTAATAAGTCTTGGAGGTTTTGTGACCAGACAAGCGATGCTTTTTTGTATTATTTTTGCATTTAATCGAAATAAAAAGTTTTATATATTTTTGACTTTATTTTTCTAAAGCGCTGTGAAATGTGCTCGAAAAAAATGCAAGTGACATTTAACCTTTTTGTGTTAATTAATCTCAAACGAAAACACAAGAAGGTTAAGGCCAAAAAATCGTTTGCTCACAATCATGTTTCTTTCGACTAATTTTGCTTCAAAAAGTGATAATTTTGTGTTTGTCCACTTATCAGAAACTAAATAAGAATTAAGTATTATTTTGGATTTTAATGCATTGATTTCTATTAAAAAATTTCGATACTGTTTCTGTTTTGGCACTTAAAATAAATACTCTGAATTATTAAACATAAAAGAGCCAAGTTTTCAATCTCCTGATATGTATCTCATATAACAGTTTGGTTGCTTAATAATTACCCTATTTTAAGAATATAATAGATTTGTTTACTTAAATAGAAAAAAATAATCATAGAATTTCTAAGTGACAGTAAAGAGAGTTAAGATTGGAAAAAAATCTGAAAAAAGAGAGAAAACGGTAAGAGTTTTGTATTGTTTCATACAATGAAATGAACAAAACAGTTGGGCATTATTTATAATGTGTCACCAGGGGATAACCAATTTGCATCAAGAGAAATATCAAAAGACTGATTGATACTTCACCATGTTAAAAATTGGTTTAGCAGTAATTTGATTAAAAATAAGACAGTAGCTTATAATATGATTTATTGTTTGTTGTCTCAATTATCTGTTCCAGCGTCAGCATCCTGTACAAACATCATTTTAAAAGGTTTTAACATACAGAAATAGATCAATAATTAGAAACATTTTTCGCCTTTAATGCAATAATTGCCCGTGCCTTCTTGACTTCTTGTTTGTCATTATTGCGCCCCAACAGTTATAGGTGCGTATATCAACTCACAATTAGCTGACTGTATTAGGTCCCGGGATGTAACAGATGACAAGTCTGACGTCATATCGGCCACAAATCCGACCCCAGGCAATGTTTCCAGATACACGAGCTGATCACACATATTTCTATCATCATCAATCAGCCTATTTTAGTCCACTGCTGGACGCAGGTCTCCCCCATTGTACGCCATAAGACCCGATCTCCCGCTTTCACCATCTGGTCACTACTAGCTAACCTTTTTAAGTCATCGGTCCACCTGGCCGGAGGGCGCCGCGAACACATTTTTAATGCATCTTTAAGGTATTAATAGTTTATACTTAATGGAAAATTTTAGGTCGTCACAAAGCCGAACTAATAGAAATGGTGAACGGCAAAATGATACTCTTGGTGAACGGCTATCCATATTACCAGAGGAACTATCTGAAAGGTGGTCTTTGTAGATGGTGCTGTAATAAATCTTCTTGCAACGCATACGTACATGTCACTTCTGATTATAATATTGCCTTATACGGAGGACCACCGCATAATCATAAGGAAATGAAATTTTTAAAATTGGCCAATGGGAAGTATGTTAAATTATAATGTTACATTAAAGTACATGAAATATGTTCTTGTGCGTTTTTTTACTCAAACCTTACTAATACTATTTACTACGATGACTGATTAATTTTTTATAATAGCAAATGAACGTAATTATTCGTCTCACAAAAATGCAATTCTACAACACTTTCATGGTTTAAATTAAATTATCTTACGATAATACACTTAACAGCTTTTAAGGCTTAGTGAAGAGTATCTTTAAGTTAAGTTGTTTAGTTTAAGTTAGTTTATGTATTACTAAAACCGTTCGAAAATCGTCTGCTTGTATGCCTCTCCATAGAAAAGTATCAGTAGAAAAAGCTTGGTATTAAGTATTAACTAAAACCAAATTTACCACTACCGTGTTGGTCCGGGTTCCGTTGTAGAATAGGCCAACTGCCTTCCACCCAGGCGGCTCGTAAGAGGCGAGCACAGGG
>DVZL01006120.1:0-11572 GCA_018236625.1 Lasaia peninsularis
ATAGATACCAGAATAAATTTAATAAACACCCAGACCCGGAAATACAAACATCTATGTTCATCACACAAATTCCTGTCTCCATCGGGATTCGAATCCGAGCCTCGCGGTCATAGTTATATAAATCGTTTTTAAGTTTGAAACTAAAATCTTATTTTATTTAAATCTAACTTGACTATATATTATATTATTGGGAATTTTCCTTACTAATAATAACGTACATTTTACATAAACGTACTTGGAATTATATAAAATATCATTTTTCCCCTTCCCCAAACAATCATCCCAAAAATTCAAAACCTTCAGAACATTTCTGTTTCATTCATTTGTAAAAAAGAGCTCGTTAATTGAACAAATCTCAAAGAGGATTACGAGGACTTTTCCATTAATTCAAATGTGAGCCAGCTTTCCTATTTAAGGGGGAGTCATTTCGATTCAGGCAATTTTAAGCACATAATTAATACACTTGGTGCTCTAAATTGCGGTATTGATCCCTCTTTAGGGAGTAATCCTCCAGCGAAACGCTCTTTACTGTCGTGATCGAAGCGATTAAAGGAATTAATTATACATATTTAATGCATATCTCTTATTCTGATGAGATGGTTTGAGTTATTCAAGCTACCTTTTCATATTTAGAAGAAATATTATAAAGGAATTTGTATTTTTTTTAAATGATCTGTAATTTTATACTACAAAGTATTTTTAAATATAAGTTTGTAATTGAAAAACAAAACATTTTTTTAAATTTATTTTTAAACAATAAAAAAAGTCATTTTGACACATTTTTGTTACGGTCAATGCAAATTGCGTACATTATAATTAATATTAATTACTAGCTGGGCGCTCCTCGTCCGCGATTTTTTTTAATTTTTTTTTTAATTTTTAAGTTTCTAAAATAATAGTAGCCTAAGCCGTTCATTATTACATTACGGGTCTGCCAGTGAAAGCCGGTACAAACAGAGAGATAGGCAGACAAAAATTCTTAAAAATGTTTTTATGATATATGTACCTTGTAAATATACATACTCGTATTATGCTCTTTAGTAAAAAGTAGTTATTTTGATATTACATAAAGACACTCCAATAGTATAGATAACCTTTATAAAATTATAATAAATATAAATTTTAAAAAATTTAAAGTAAAATTAATTCTACTGAATACAGAAAAAAAAATTTATATGAAATTTTTTTATATATTTTTCTTGTATATTTTTATAAATAAATTATTTTTTGAATTGTCTTTTTCATCAATCCTTTTTATTTTTATAAGAAATGACAAATAAAAACTAAATCTATACAAATAGATAAAATTGTAGTGTCTGTGTGTAATATTAAAATAACCGCTTTTTATTATATTGATATGTATGTTTATATGGCAATACTATATATAGTAATAACTGTTTCGGGGATATGAACGTGACGATATTAAAATTTAATGAAATAAATTAAAGAAAAAGATATAACTCAAAACACAATTCTGTTTATTATTATTGAAATTAAATTAAATAAAAAAAGTTTCCCGTGTTGGTCCAGGTTCCGTTGTAGAATAGGCTAACTGCCTTCCACCCAGGCAGCTCGTAAGAGGCGAGCACAGAGTCTATTGTCACTAACATCGTGACATTGACTAGGTGGTGGAGTCTTGCAACAACTCGCCCGGATTGGTACCTCCGCCTTACTTATTCCTGCCACAATAGCGTCAGTGCCCGCCACTGTCGTGTTCTGGTTTGGAGGGTAAGGTAGCCGGTAAACTTTCTCACGCAAGAGGCTTATTATCCCAGCCTCAGGTTGGCAACGCACAATTTCCACCTTTGGTGTCTATAGGCGACGTGTGTTTCTTACCTTCAGGAAATTTGTCTACTTGTTTGCCTTCCAATATCATAAAAAAAGGTTTATTATTTAATCGGCGAACTTCGTACCGGTTTTTTTTCCATACAAACCTTCTCCTAACAATAACGAAAATACAAATCCTTTCCCTCCGGACCGGAACACGACAATGTCATTATGGCGGCAGGAATAGGTAAGGCGGTGGATCCCTACCCGGCTGAGTTGCTGCACAGCACTCTACTCGTAACTCGTGCAGTGCAGTCCACTGGTGCAGTGGTCATGTTGGTAGTAACCTAGTTAACCTATCCTCGCCTCTTACGAGCTGCCTGGTAGGAAGGCAGTTGGACTATTCTACACAGAAGATCCAGACCAACACGAAGAAAAAGACCCGGACGAACACGGGGAAAGTTTTTTTACCTTCAAAAGTACCTTGCGCTTATTCACTGTTTGATAACATAAAATAACCGTAATAGCTTATATAAGTATGTATTACCTATTATGGTTTGTTTGGTTGTTTCCATTTTTTTTATTATGAAAAGGTAAACAAGCGGACGAATTATCTCGAAAGAAGACGCATTGGACTTTACTTACTCTATTTTCCAAATCGTATCATAGCGAGCATTGACTTTAGCTTAGTTTTTGTAAATTCATTTATTTTATTGTTAAATTTCTTTAATTGTGATTGGGGTTTCAAATATTATGAGTAAGTGATAGGAGTAAAATTTGTTTATAATCAAACAAATTTTTGTCAAAAATTGATTACTTTATATTGATTGCTTACTATATTCGATGGAAGTACGGATGTGTCGCGCGGGCGGGTATGACAAAATATTTATGAAATACCGAACGAGCAGGTGGCTTCCTTGATGGTGAGAGACAACCTCCACCCATGGTCACCATAATAGGTTGTATGCTGTCTTAAGGTCATAGCGCACTTATACGCCTCTGCTCCAATACCGCTCCCACCTAACACCACCCAAAACTTGGTGGTCAGCGCGGTGCCAGCTACCAGTCGCCGCGGAGACAGCCAGCAGACACACAGCGGTACACGCGACGACAGCTAGCAGACGCCCAGCCCGACCGCTACCGCTTTATATCCGCTCCACGCAAGCATTGCGGCGACTGCTAGGAGTCAGCGCGCTGACGCCGCAGCGACCGCGTGCGTCAACTACCGAGCAGTCAGATAGCGCACAGCTAGCAGACGCCGATCAGGCCGCTAAATTATGTTGCCATTATAAAATATATCGTAACGTTACGCCTTAAGGCCCATACTTGAATGATATTTTTTTAGGCGAGGCGGAGCAGGAACGTGCAAGTGTAACCTTTAAGCTGAGATCTTAAGTCACGTGTTCAAGTTTGCCAACTAAATGGGAACTAATGTAAAACATAGCAATAGCGAGTACTGTATGGAGACAGGAACACATTATAAGTAAATAAATAAATAAATATTACAGGGCAAGTTACACAAATTGATTTAACCACAAAGTAAGCAAATTATATGCTTGTGTTATGGGTATGGACAACGATACTAATACATAGAAATACTTAAATACATACAAGAATAAATTTAATAAACACCCAGACCCGGAAATACAATCATGTAAGTTCATCACACAAATGCCTGTCGCCGTCGGGAATCGAACCCGAGCCTCGCGGTTAGTCGATGCGATTAGGCGTGTACGCTAGCCACTCGACCAACGAGGCGGTATTGTGGTATAAATCCGAGAAGCCGATGTACAGCTTTCGACCTATAAAAAACCTTAACCTTTTTATATAATGTAACACCTCGAACAAAACTCACAATAGATTCGCAGTTTAATTTCTAAGCCACGTTGACTGTAACCTGATATCTCCTGTCTGACAATGTCTCAATTCACTTAACCCTTATCAAAGGTAGAGCGGTGTCGGTGGAATCAATATAATGCCTAAGAAATTTAATATGGTATTATTTATAATAACTCGTTTATATTGTTATAAATGGCAAGCAAGCTCTTCGCTCGTTGCTGGCGCATTCATAACGCTATTAATGAATTATTCCTGCTGTAATACGCTGTTTTCACGTTAGGGTAGGGTTAACTTAAGCAAAAAGCTCGAAAATCTGGCCGCAGCTTGGTATGGCTGGCACCGTTGCTTGCAATTGTGGTTATATTTTTGATTAGCAACTGCGCTTTACTTTTTTGTGTGGCCCACAGACTAAAATAAATATAGATACCTACGTCAATTTAACTGGATTTTGGATTAAAAAAAAGTTATCAAGAGGTTGTAGCTAAAATCGTGAACAAATTTGCAGGTACAGCTTACGCTCTAGATTGTTTTTGTGAACAAACTGAATGGTACAAGACAGCGAACAGGCACACGGCTCTCTTGATGGTAAGAGGCAATATATAGACATTGTAGGTGCGTCGCTGTCCTGTGGCCTGGGGTGTTAGGTCTGGTGTGTAAGTCCCATCTCCGACTACCCTATCCTCCGAACCGGAACACGATAATGTCATTATGGCGTCAGGAATAGGTAAGACGGTGGATCCCTACCCAGGAGAGTTGCTGCACAGCACTCTACCACCAGTGGTCATGTTGTTAGTGACCCAATTAACCTATCCTCGCCTCTTACGAGCTGCCTGTTAGGATGACAGTTGGTCTATTATACACAGAGGACCCGGAACTATAAGGAGAAAAATATTTAAATTCTTTTAAAAACGAGTCAAAAACTAAAATTGACTTTATTATACAGAGAGAACGCTTTTCAACCGTTGTCATTGACGGATGTGGTTCCTCCGTGCGGCGCGCGTTGGTCTTTACAGAAATGTACGTTTCATCAGTAGTTCTGCAATCACAAGCAACTACCGAATAATATAAAATACTATATATATACATTAAAATTGGTTCATAAAAAGTGATAGATACATTCAATTTATATATTTTGTGAAAATATATTATGAAAATTAATCAAGAAAGAAACTTATCTAGAATTAATAACATCTAGGGTAAAAAGAAAGGTTTATTATTACAAATAACTTTAAAAAAATTATAACCGTTCGAGGGATTCCCGACGAGGACAGGTGTTTGTGTGATGAACATAGATGTTTGTATTTACGGGTCGGTATGTTTATTAAATTTATTCTGGTATATATTTAAGTATTTCTAAGTATATCTATGTATCGTTATCTACCCATAACATAAGTGTGTAATTTGCTTACTTTGGGGTTAGATCAATGTAGTATAAACGTTTCAAATTGTGATTGCTATACTCGTAAGTAAGGAAGGATCGATTGACATGTAATTAAAACGTTCTACTGACGTCCTTAGTGTCTATTGATGGCGTGTAGGTACTTCATCAATAAGCTGGTATTGTTTGCCTTCAAAAAAACGTAGATATAACAGACTACAATTAATATACTTGAAAATAAGAGCATTTGTACCTAACGATTTTAATTTCACTAGTTCATTGAGTCGGTCTTATTTAAAATTATATGTTAAACGGGGATTTACTAAAGAAATGATTCGCCATTTCACAGTGTAGTTATGGAAAATTCAGCCATGTTCATCATGTTATATGACAAATGTAGAGTGCATATATAATTTGACAAAGCCCGCGGCAATTCCTTTTGAACAATAGGTACTGCAATATTCTTGCATGTATCCGAGTTTGCATCCCGAATCTCATACCCATTTATGATCCTACTGAGCCAACATTTTATGTGCCAAATAACTGAACTAGTTACTAGTTTCGAGCATTAAAACCGTACGTACCTCTTATAGTTTAGTACTGTTGCAATTAGCATAACAGGCTTAAATTTCACTTAAGTTTTTGGAAGTTTCCAAATCTGCTGTGGTTTGAGTTGTTTTGTAACAGTCTCATATAGCACGTTGATAAAACTTATGCATGAGCAGTTTCCCGTGACTTCTACGGCATGATATTGAAGAAATAATTTATATTTCGTCCAGCTACTTTATAGTTTACCGATCATAAACATATCAATCATCTCTTTATTACATAAATGGAACATATAAAGAGTTTAATGGAGCTTAACTTAAACATGATTAAATGATTTATTGATTTGATTAAATGATTTGGCTTAGAAACTCAATTCAAGTCAATCAATCTTACAATAGTTTGGTATAGAATCTATCAAAATTCTTGTATTGAGTGACAAAAAACATACGAAACAGTTTTTGTCCTAAAAATATACGGTCTTGTTACTTGTTATTCTTGTGATCTTGTACTTCGTGTGATGACGGTGGATCCCTACCCGGGCGAGTTGCTTGCACCGTACTCTACCACCAGTGGTCTTGTTGGTAGTGACCCAGTTAACCTATGCTCGCCTCTTGAAAACTGCCTGATAAGGAGGCAGATGGTCTATTCTACACACGGGATCAACACGGGGGTTACACCAATAAGAA
This sequence comes from Lasaia peninsularis, assembly GCA_018236625.1. Taxonomy (NCBI): domain Eukaryota; kingdom Metazoa; phylum Arthropoda; class Insecta; order Lepidoptera; family Riodinidae; genus Lasaia; species Lasaia peninsularis. The sequence goes on from DVZL01006120.1 coordinate 6,220, forward strand.
ATTCTTTTTATAAAAACTTACAAACATAACTTTTAAAATCACCTTCACTCCTGATCTGTGCAGAAAAAACTTAATTTAAAAACCTTAATGTGGAATAATCTGGCCTAAAATAAAATTAAACGTTTGAAGGGATATTGATATCAGCTTCGAGGCTAATTACCAAAATAACCTTTTTAAGTCTATTAGGTGATAAGTTTTAAGATAACACAAAACACGTTTTGCATTAATTCTGTTAAAGAAAATATGAAGAACATTGAACCAAGGAGTTAGTTGTCCCATACAGACTTTGCCTACATTTTTCATCCCAGCTAGGGTTGAATTTTAGAAAAAGAAAATCCTCTCTTGTTACCATGCTTACGTCATATGAAGAAAATCCTAAAATCCGTTCGTCCGTCCTAAAAGATCGGCAACGCATCTGTGATACTTCTGGTGTTGCGGGTGTTCGTGGGCGGCGGTGATCACTTACCATCAGGTGACCCACATGCCCGTTTGCCTCCTCTTCTGTAAACAATAATATGAAGAACACATCCGTATAGCCTACTGGCTAAAACTGATATCACTTTAGGAACTATCAGGGTTTCACGTTGACTTCGCCTGGCTCCGGATACACACAATTGTAAAATTTACCCTAAGTCCTCTTTATTTTCGTCTTAGCCGTATTCCGTATTATATCAGATGATATCGAGGTCGGCCACCTAATCTAGGGGATTTGACCTCCGACCTCTGTAACCCAGAAGGGAAACTAGGCCCAAACCTAGATTAGGTCGAATTCGATGAATCCGGGTTTCCTCACGATCTTACCCTTTACCATAAGAGTACTCAGAAAATGTACGTAAGTTAGAAAAACTTATTGGTATATGGCGGGGTTCGAAGTTGGACTACCCGAATGGAAGTCCGACACCTAAGCCACCGAGGCTCGATAAAGCTATCCTATCTCTTCTAATCTAATGATCCCATACCAATTTTAAAATCAAGTTTTACCTTTAGATGCATATATAGATTAACAGTCAACATAGGAGATATATTTTATTAATATTATAAAACCCTTTCCTCGTTTCTACATGTGGAAGATTCCAAAAGTGTAGGAAATGGGAATAAGAAAAAATATATCTAAACCATGACTTCAATCTCAAGTGTATCGCCATAACTTTGAAAATTGTTTAAAAATGTATATCTCTGTTTCCTGAGACCGTACATCGTGAGGCTTGCGATAAACATCCTCGGGCGTCTTGTTGGCCGATAGCACGTCCCCACAGCTATAGCTTTTGTTTACTATTCGCTCTTTCAACTACTTGATGTATTGTAACCAAAGTTGAAACAGAGGAATTCTTTTCTATTGCCACAATCTTATAGGGTAAGATTTCTGTAACCAATAACAATAAAAATTATTAAATAAATATCGCCAAACCCATATCACAGGTAGGCAGAGGTACTATGTACCCACGGTTAGCCGACGATAATAGGTTCCATGATGAGACAGGTGGCAAGTCCCTCGCCATATCGGAAGTTTCCCCACGATGTTTTCCTTCACCAAAGGACCACACGGAATATGTACTAAAGTTAACAAAAACTCATTGGTACCTACATGGTGAGGCTCGAGCCTGGACTATCGAAATGAGAGTATGAAGTGCTTATTACTAGGCCACCAAGGCTTTCAATATTTCTATTGTATTTTAGTCTATACTACCCAAAACCTTAAGAAATACCTTTTTCTAATGTGCAAAAAGGAAGACGAATATTTCGCAAGATTTATTTTTAAGCAGTTTTCTCGCACATATTTTGAGACTTTTGTTTTTGTCCTATATTGAAAAAATAAATTTGAAAAACATATTTATTCCTTATAAAATAATTACATGAATGAATGACATCAATATAGAAATACAGGAAGGTTTATTAAGCATTATTATGTTGTATTCTCTAAGTCCAAAATTTTAAAACTTTCGTGTGGCAATAGAAACAAGAGATCCCTACACTTCCTTCTCCAGAATATATTAAAATAAAGGTATTAGAAGAGAGGAAGCTAGACAAAATAAAACAGAAGAGCAAACATCCTATACAAAAATGATAAACGAGCACATACCTTGTAAAATATATCGAAAGAAAGAACGTTTATAGAAAAAATTGTGGAAAGAGAAACAAAACCAAGATTAAAAACGCATGCTACATCAAATTTAGTACATTTCAGGAGGGATAGAAAAACACGCACAGTGGTGTTTAGATAGTGGAAGCACGGCTCATATGTGTGCAGATAAAAACGGATTTCAAGAATATTCTCTACAAGAAAGAGGAGAAATAAATTTGGCTTGTTCTGACAACACTGCACCTATTAAAGGTGAAGGCAGTCTTCAAATATTATTAACAAATAATACTAATAACATTAATCAACACTCTATATATATATGTACCAAATTTACAAACAAATCTTTTTTCAGTATCAAAATTAACTGACAAAGGATTAAATGCAAAGATTAAAAGTAATATTTGATTACAGAGGAGTTTTGTCAGACATAGAAAAGGTAAAATTATTTTAAAAGTCAAAAAGAAAAGTAAAATTAGAGAAGCTCGTTTTTGCTTTAACATTTACATTATCTTAAAGATAATAAGGTTAAAAAATTAGATCTTTTTAATGCCTACAACTTTGCGATTAAACTTTTTCCATACGACTTATGATTTTACCGGAAATAAACAAATAATAATTTATATACCTATTATTATATACTATACTCATCAAATGTTATCCTGTTGTTGTTGTTAGTTCATTAAATGCCTCACTATTACATGTGACCCCTGCTTTGATCCCGATTCTAAGGTGGATAAGTTCTTTGTTTAGATTAGTCAATATACCTTCACTGTCTAAACTTTTTTATTTTTTCAGAACGAGCACTATTCTACTAAACAATTCCTTTCATTAGATAGCCATATCGAGAAACTTGTGAAAATATCCGTTATTTTGTTTTTTTTTATGATATTGGAAGGCAAACAAGCAGTAAGAAATACACGTCGCCTATAGAGATCAAAGGTGGAAATGGTGCGTTGCCAACCTGAGGCTGGGATGGTAAACCTTTTGCGTGAGAAAGTTTACCGACTACCCTACCCTCCAAACCAGAACACGACATTGACGAGCACTGACGCTATTGTGGCAGGATTAGGTAAGGCGGTGGTACCAATCCGGGCGAGTCGTTGCAAGACTCTACCTACCACCTGATGGCGGCGTTCATCTTGGATTTCAATTATTTCTATACTACCAATGAAGCCCTTTCATTTGATACCCATATTAATGTTGTGAAGTAATGTGTAATACACCGTTTTGTATCAGCGACCATCTCGGATTTACAATAATTGTTAGGTACCTATTTGAAATGAAATAAAATTAAAATGATTGATTTGACGAATGTGTGTGTTAAAAGTTGTTCCAAAACAAACGTTTTTAATTATACCAACAAATATTTTAAAACATAATTTATATTTCTTTAAAACCCTGTCTAGCATAAACTACCTGCGACTTGTATTGTCATCAAGATTAAGAATGTGTGCCGAATATCAAATAAATCTGTCCTCAGAGAGGGGGTAAAATTACAACTAAGTACCTACCTACTAAATTTGAGCCAAACAGACAAATAAACTAGATAAGACAAATAAAATCGTTTAAGGGTGGTCTTATACAACGAACGTGTTTTTTTTATGTTTTTATAGATAACGGTACGGAACCATATTTATACTCTTTCCAGACATTTAGGTACTTGAGTTTATACAAGCTCCATATCAATGAACTAGGAGACATTAGAAACTAAGCCCAAAGCCCTGTAAAAAAATGGAAAAATTGAGATTGCTCTTCCAACGGAATGTTACATGAACAACTAAGTAAGACTTAATTCGACAACTATGAGCACAGAAAGTGATATTTTTCAGAAATTTGATTTGGAGGATTTACCGTAATCATAATGAAAAAACAGCAGCATAATATGGATATCATTAATGACATATTGTAAGTATTATATTATACTTAATAATATATTTGATAACCTACCCATCATTAAAGCAGATCATAGTGAAAAAATGGGTTAGTAGGTAGTTAGGTTTCAAAATAGCGAACCGAAGCTTTGTATTCCCCGAGATCGGCGCGTCCCCGTAGGTACCACGAAACACAAACGATAGTTGTCAAATAATATTAGACTAAATTAAAAAGATTACTACTTTCATATAACCCGTATATATTTTTATTTCGATTAAATATGGTCAGTTCATTATTGTCACGAAGTAAAAATATTTTCTTGGTAAAAGAAGTTTGTTTACAAAAATTATGCCTTCTCGTGACGGGAAGTATATGAATAAATATTTAAAACTGATTCAAGACTTATTTTATAAATTTATTATAAAATAAGTTTTATTCTATTATCGGCCTCGGTGAAGGTCGGTTTAGGTTCGGATCTTCTACTATTGTAATTTTGGGAAATACCTACTGTTATGTTTATATATTGATTACGTAAGTCTTTGCACCTCTGTGGTGTAACGGCACGGCTGTCGCCTGTTAAGACCACGTAAGGTCCCGGGGTCAATTCCCAGATCGGGCAACTTTTCTTAGAATGTTTTTCAGATTTTTCTGAGTAAGCATTACATTGCCCGGGATCGGAATGTGCCCGAAGTGGCGATAAGCTTGTCACTTATCACATCAGGGCTCTAGTACCTTGTTTTTTTTTATTCTACCAAAATTTGTATTTAAAATTACCTCTTTGCAATTTTTTTCATCTGGCATGAGCATATACCCTGGGTTACATTCGCACTTGTAAGATCCAGGAATCGGAATGCAATGATGAGCACAGAGTTCGTTTGGAGCGTATTCTTCGCAAACTGAAGCCAAGTCTAAAAGTAAAATTAGGCATACATTTATAAATATATCAATATATTCACACCAAGAAACAGTAATAATAGAACATTTAAATCACAAGAACATTTAAGTCACGAGAACATTTTAGTCACAAGAACATTCAAGAAACAGTAATAATAGAACATTTAAATCACAAGAACATTTAAGTCACGAGAACATTTTAGTCACAAGAACATTTAAGTCACAAGAACATTTAAATCACGAGAACATTTTAGTCACAAGAACATTTAAGTCACGAAAACATTTAAGTCACGAGATCATTTAAGTCACAAGAAAATTTAAGTCACGAGAACATTTGAATCACGAGAACATTTAAGTCACAAGAACATTCAAGAAACAGTAATAATAGAACATTTAAATCACAAGAACATTTAAGGCTCAAGAACATTTAAGTCACAAGAACATTTAAGTCACAAGAACATTTAAATCACGAGAACATTTTAGTCACAAGAACATTTAAGTCACGAA
>DVZL01006121.1:0-11571 GCA_018236625.1 Lasaia peninsularis
GTCCAGTAGTTTCGGAGCCTATTCATTACAACCAAACAAACAAACAAACTTTTCCTCTTTATAATATTAGTATAGACTATATCAGATGATATCGGAGTCGGCTTTCTAATCTAGGGGATTAGCCTAGACACCAGTTTTTACGTAAAGCGACTGTCATCTGATTTTTGCAACCCAGAAGGGAAACTAGGCCCAAACTTAGATTAGGTCGAATTCAACGTTTCCGCACGATGTTTTCCGTCACCGTAAGAGCACTCAGAAAATGTGCATAAATTAGAAAAACCCATTGGTACATGGCGGGGTTTAGACTTAAGACTACCAATTCAAGGGCAGTGAATAGGCTGCTTCTAGCTTAGCTTATATCCCCATCCTTGACTACAACGTCGCTTCCACCAGGTAAGTTGTGTGTAATTAATTATTATACTAAACTATCTTCTATAAAAAATGTGATGTATAGTTCGTAATACAGACGCCTCCTCGCTTCTCGTTAGAAATTAAAGAAGCAAAAAATCTATACAAATAAATATAATTGGAGTGTCTGTATGTAATATTAAATAACTGTTTTTTACTAAATTCATATTTATGTTTACAAGGTAGTACATATACCAAAATATTTTTTAGAATTTATGTCTGTCCGTCTGTTTGTAGCCGCTAATCTCTGAAACGGCTGGACTGATTTTAACGGGACTTTCACTGGCAGACAGCATTCCATTAGTAATAAGGAACAAACTGGCCTTGTGTTACCTAGTCTTATAAACAATACATACAAGGACAGATAAAACCAAGAAATATAATAAAACACAAACTAAGAACAGTTACCTTTCGAATTTATTTTGTATTCACATCAAATTCATACACATATACTAAATGAAACCTTCCCTCGTTTTATAGACACTTATATATAAATCACATTCAATATTAACACTACGTTAATTTTATCGGCAAAAAAGTGTTATAGAACGTAAGACCAACGACGGAAAACCTACTTCATCGAGTTGCAGCGTGAAAATCTGTTGGAAAAGCCCCAAAATAAATATTAAAGTTGATATAAAAATTATTGTAATATATTATAATTAAGATTGACATGAAAAATATAAAAAATATCAAGTCAAAAACTTCCGAACAAATATGGAAAAACTACAAAAATAAGATATTTCATAATGACTGAATGGTGTGTTATGAATGTCGGAAATTGTTTCTATGACGAAATATATTTACTAGTATGTTCTATAATGTGTTTATTTATTCATCATTGGCACTTAACTTTCACGTTTGTTTTTAATAAAAACATATACTTTTTAATTTATATTACTTATAATCGAAAATTATATTTGAAATAACCTACCGATTTCGTTTTTTACAGCATCATCAGGGCTAAAAAATCAACTTAGCTTAAAATAACTTTAAGTTTTAGCGCTGATGATGCTGTAAAAAGCGAAACCGGTATTTTCATAAATAGTTTTCAGTCATAAGTTATATGGAAAAAGTATATGTGTTTTTTAATGTTAAATATAAATTACTGGTACTGCATACCCTATTACGGTGATTACAATTTATAACTATAAAACTAACAAATTCTGCTTAAACGACCAACTTTTTTAGCGTCTGGTTTATTCTTTCCACATTTATATGATACTCGATGAAATAGGTTTTCGGACAACGCCCTCACGATCTATGTATATGGCAGGCGTATTAAAAGTTACTACAGGAAGCATCTAAAATATATGTCATAGTTTTACGTAATACCCTAGTGATGTTATTATGTCAAAATATACTAACTTATGACGTCATTTCACACGGTGTTACGTATTCATAAGGCTGGTTACAGGAACGCGGAATACTTTCATAATAACTTCAGGTCGTGAATGTGTAACAAGCTTTAATAATGGATTATAAATTAAAATAAAAATACACTTACAAACTCCCTCTAACAACAATGGTATACTAGTTCTACAGAATATGTCAAGTTCAATAGCGAAGCGAAAATGCGAAATCGAGTCGCGCTATACAACTTTTTTTAGCGGAAGCCTTTAAAATAATAACTTTATTTTTGATTAAATAGGAATTTTGTAACGCCTGATTCTATTAACTTAAAAAAATAACCGTTTTATTGCTTTGTTTTTTTTTTATATCAAATATAGATACTAACGTTATAAAAGTAAACTAAATATAGAATATCAGGAAAAATGGATTTCTTTTTTTCAATTTGTAGTGTTTGTTTAAAAAGTATTACCGCCAATGTTCCATCACAATATACGAAAACGAGTTTAATTTCATTTACAAAAGCACGCAATGTCATTTTTTTTTGTATGGCGATAAAGTATTTGCCTTCCAAAGCCAAGAAAAATTGTTTTTTTGTTTAATCATATTTCCACTAATTACATTTATCTAAACTACACTAACTACTAAACTTGTATTAATTCAGAAACGAACATTTCCTCCTAAAAACAGACTAGATTTCTTAATCGCATTTGTTTTACAAAATATAACAAATACGCAACACCATAAGAATTGGCATCTAAATAAGATCAACAAAGATTTTATTAACTTTAGGACACTGCTACAGTATAATAATTATTATGATGGTCCCGAAAATAATAGTATGGGCGTACATATTTCATTATCTTGCACAGTACGTGCATAATTTACAAGCCCTTTATGCATTGTCACAGGATAACTGACATTTATAAACAAACTTTATTACATTTACGAATAGAATCATTAAATTTGACAAAGTATGCAAAGCGCGGGCTTAAGATTGCAGTTAAATCGCGTGCGGCGCGTTATTCGCGGGCGGCGCGTTATTCGCGGGCGGCGCGTTAATCGTGTGCAGCGCGTTAGTCGCGAGCGGCGTGTTAAGCTCACTCGCTTTTTTCGCGCATCAAGGCGCCATTGTTGCATCCAATGTGAACTGAACGCTAAAAAGTGTAAGAAAACGTGAATAAAGTGATAATATTGTTCAATGATTCCACACTCAAATTTTTTCGATTTTTTTCTCGATTCTGACCGTTCTTGACAAACATAGAAACTATTTTAAAAGATCCTATGACGCAGCTCTATATAAATGGTATTAGTGTGGATCATGCAACCCTACAGTGTACATTCAAAATTGTAATTACCCTGTAACGTAAATATTAACAAACAATAATCGTATAATATAGAACGAATCACTATAAAAATACAACGACAAAAATTAACATCGCGACGTACAAAAATATATTTTTTAAACATTTAAGAAAACGTACATTAAAATACTTGTTGTAACTCGTAAAATTATATTGATATATGTATATTTACATCATCATCGCACATAACACAGTGTCGGAAGGTGTTATTAAAAACTGAACAAGTTTTCTTAAGGCTTATGTGAACCGGTGACAAATACGGCACATCGGCCTTTGAAAGGAGACGAGCCGCGAATTTCCGACTTGTAGAGCGTTATCTCTTTCGCACACTACTTATGTGACGTAACAAATGTTACTATTTCGTGCGACTTTAATCACAATCTAAACAACGGATAAATTACGATACCAGCGCAAAAAAATAATATAGGTTCAGATTTAAATAAGACCGGTCCCTAATTCACTACATACGTAAAATGCAACGTGAAAAGTGACTCATCATTTTAATCTTTTTTCGAATGACGGATAGTTAAAAGCCGCCATTTTGAATTTTTAATAAAATATTGCCATTGTATATTGCAAACTCCGGTTAAAAACAGTAGTATATTGCAACTCAATAAAGCGAGATACACAACTTGCTATATAAATTTATGCAATTAAATTATGTCTGACTTTATCAGGTTGCTCTATATTCCTATTGGCGGGAGTTTGCAAAATATTTTTTTATCTAAATATGTAATCTTATATTGTATCTATAGTATAGTAGATTATATGAATATTCATTCGTTCGTTCATAAATTCACGAGCAATTTCCACGTAGTAGTTATGGAGAGTCTACTACAACGATATCGCACTGTGTTATGAGCGACTCATAATTATTACATTCCGTCATCAAAAATAGGCTACTTCGAAAAAAAATCTACAAAATAATATTTAAAATTGAACTTTAAACTCCTTATCCCTTGTCATTCACATTTGAGATAATAATAGTGGTAAGTCCTCCACATGCTACCTACTTATTTTAAATACAGGCTATCTCTTTCCAATGAAATAAAAAACGAAAGAGATAGAACATTTTAGTCGTGTCAAATTAGACTGAATACAATAAATTGTAGTGTTTTTAATCACATTTTTCCGAGGACTAAACGACTGTATAAATATCACATACCAACAAATCTGATAAGACTAAAAGTCTTTTGTCTCTTTCTTTTACATATGTTAAAAGAAGATAGCGATAACTTAAAATAATTGTAGTTGGCGGCAAATAATTACCAGCTTTAATTTTTTGTTTTTTTAAATATTCATTGAAGAGAAATAAAACAGAAATGTCGACAAAGAAAGTTGAAATAGATTTAAACATTTTGATTTTAAAATTAAAACACTACAATCAAATTAGCCAATTTCCGATAATAACAAAACTATATAATGATACATTTATTTTACCGTAGTAAGGAATGCTATCGCTACATGATATGAAAATTAAAAGATCTTTACATAGTATTATTAGCGAATGAATAAGAAAAATCGAAGTGTTTGTACGTCATTTCACATACGCACGCATTTAATAATTAAAATCCATTCAATCGTTTTTACCTAATCAAGTTACCGAAAACCTATTATCATTTTGGGGTTCGTAACCGAAGGATAAAAACTGAACCGCTTTACTAATACTCCCTAGTCCGTCTGTCTATCTGTAAATCCTTAATAGCTAGGAAGTTGAAATTTTCACAGATTTATTTCGGTCGCCGCTATAGCAAATCCTAAAAACAGATTAAAAATAACATTTAAAGGGGATTCCCCTGCAACAAACATGATTTGCAGTTTTTTCTGATGTTGGTACGAAACTCTTCGTACGCGAATACTCCTCACACTCGGCCGACTGTAAAAGCTACAAATAAAATCACGTTTGCTAATATGCTTTTAAATATTAACTTTGTCCTGTTTATATTGTATATAGTGGCAACAGAGATACATATTTTGTGAAAAATTCAACTTCCTATCGCTGTTCATGAGATACAGCCTCATGCCAGACGGACAACGGAGTCTTACTGATAGGGTCTCGATTTTTTCCTTTAGGTAATGAACCCTATAAACCTACAACGAAAGCAAACTATCTTATTCGTTATTACGAACCCTGTTAACCAAAATTTTTAAAGCATAGCCGAAATTACATCCTACACTATAAGATTCATACTCATCTATACATATAAAATTGTAAAAGAGCTGTTTCTGTACATTGGTGATATTCTAGAAAAAAAAAAACAATTAGGATGAGTTATAAGAAACATTGAAACAAATTTACATTTCTGAAATTTATTATTTTGAATAATGAGATGATCGTAACGAATTAAAGAACGTTTTTAGTTGTTTTGACAAAGAAATATCGTCACGCTATATACGCGAAGTGGTAGGCAGAGGTACATATTTATTTACCCACAAATTTGAATTTTTTACGCGACATATTGTATATATATTAGCTATGTGGAAGGAGACAAATGTTTATTTGCCTTAAGTATTCTATTATATTTAATAATTCCGTCCGCTCAAATTTTTTTATTATTACAGACACTCCAATTTTATTTATTTGTATAGATAATTTATTTTTGAGATATCCAAAACCATCTATAAAGGGGCAGTTTTGCTTTTTCTCATGCATATTATAAAAGCTCTTATATTGTCTTTAGTTTAATATACAAAGAAATATCGTATTAAATACTAATAAACAATTAACAGCTTCAAAGTGAGCTCCAAGTGTCAAATATCGTAGGAAATTTATAAGAGAATTAAACATCGACCTTATAACATACACTTTAAGGTTGAAAATAGTGTGTATGCGGTTTTCCAAAACATGCTAGGTCGCGTTCACAGTTACACATCTACACACTTTTAAAAATGACCTGTCCTCAATATTAAGCATCATTCTCATAACGCCGGCTACTTTAAGTTAATTATTAAACGCCGGCTACTCGCTGAAAGAGAGATTGGCCAGTCTAGAGTGAGTTAGCAATATATTTCGCGATCAGCATGTTTAAAACGCGGCAGCAATCTTTGCCAAGAAACGACATGTGCCAACGCGGCACATATAAAGGCGGCGCTTATTAAGGCGACCGTATCTAAGCGAATGGACTTTATTGGTGACAGATGATATCCCCAGATAATCTTTAGCTTTATGGTCGTGTTATTAATAATATATTTTGACATTTAAAAAGTGACAGAGTAATTTAACACTTAGTGTGAACTGACCCTTAGATAACCATTCAAATAGCCAAAAATGTTTACACATACAATACTCACAGCTAGAACTTTAATTTGAAAAAAATATTTTAAAAGTTAAGCTGTACTTTGTGCCATTCAAAAATGTACTCTAATCCACGGTAATACACTCGCTAATAAATATAACATAACACACTAGTGGTGATATTTTTATCGATGTTTTTATGTGTATTAAAATAATTCTAAATAGTAATCGAAAGTTATCTATAATGTATCGTTAATACGATTTTAAATGAATATAGGTTAATTAGTACTTATAATTAATAATAATAGCCCATCAACTTAAATATTTAATACAAATCTATAATACTATAATATACTATGCGACATAAAATGTTAAAATCCATAGTTTGAGGCCTCTAAATTTTTTTCCTAAATTTATTTTCAAAATATACATCTAACGATCGTAAAGCTTTTACAAAATCAATTAAATATTTAATTTGTTTAATACTATCACTTAACTGTAAGGTTAGCGTCTTTGCTTGCAAAATTGTTAGGGCTTAAATTCGATTCTCAGTAAGAACATATATGTATGTAACAATCACAAGCTTTTGTATTATCAAAAATATTAGGTGGTGCCCAAAAAACATTGAAATATTTCGACATATATCCGATGAAAAGGCATTATATAAACATGAAAATTATTATTCAAACCTCGTATTACATGAAGGAACAATCTCCAGAAGATATATTTATATCGATTTTTTCAGAATCGTAAAAACATCGAAAAAAATATCGGTATTACGAACATCCATACAATAGTTAATCCATACAGCCGACACATCTATACACTAATTTACTGTTAAAGACGTAATGATAAAAAATATATCTTATTCGTTTTATCTCACTAAAATACGTACACTTGAAAGTGACACCAATATTAAAACAAATCACAAGAGTCCTATGAAAGCGTGAAGTAAAAAACTGACATATATTCATCTCTTTCTCACTCATCAAAGTGACATATTACTTCTCCACGGATGACGAGGACGAAGCACGCCCCCGACCTTTCCTTACTTTCTTTTCTTCGGGTAGCTCTTGTTTTTCGTTGGTTTTCTCTACGGGTGAGGTTTCTGGTTGTTTTTGTACTTGTGGTTGCTGGGAGGGTGGGTTTGAAGAATTCTGTAATAAGCAATAACATAAAATTACATTATTTGACATTCTACAGATTTCAGAAGCGTACACATATTATTATGTATTTTGAAATTATTATATCACTAATTGAGTAACGAAGATAGTGTGATTCTATCAAGATATCCATATCACTACATATTGTCCCTATGTAAGCTTAAACCTTTAAAAGTAAGCAACGGATTTTGATGCGGTATTTTAATTAATAGAGTGATTCAAGAGGAAAGTTTTTATGTATATAACATGTATATGCTAAAAATTGGTGGAGAGGTAGCTTCGAACAAGGAAACGGGCATAGGTTACTTTGTACCCTATTCCGTTACGTTCTCCTGAAATGTTGTGTGCATATCAGTCTGAGAATCTACCAACATTTATTTTTCGTAATCTAAGTGCGGGCGGTACGAGGTTCGCCGGGACAGCTAGTATTTTAAAAAAGCTAACCAATGCATTCATTTCAATTATAAATATCTATATTAGTCAATGTACCACGATCTAACTATGCATAGCGACATCTATTGGTTATCGGGAAAACAAACTTAGAAAAAAAACTCATTTTAAATATTAACTTAATTCTGTTTTTAGTATATGTTGTTACAGGGACCTAGCCGTCGCGGTTTTTGAGATAAAACCTGATGACAGGGTACCGATCTTGCCCTTTGGGTACGTACGTTAGATTTAGTGGTACGCGCTTCGGGCTTTTATTTCGGTAGTCAAGGTTCTAACCTCGTCATGTACGAATGAGTATTTCTAACATAATTTAAGTATATTTTCTGAGTGCCCTTACGGTGATGGAAAACATCGTTAGGAAATGTATAGTAGTGTGCAGTATGATAGAGTGATCATACTGCACACTATGATGATGATGGTAGAGTATCGTGATGATGGGAGAGTGCTGTGCAGCAATTCGCCATTGTAAGGATCCACAGCCTTACCTATTCCTGCCGCCATAATAACATTGTCGTGTTCCGATCTGGAGGGTAAGGTACAGGCCTAACATCCCGGTCTATAGGCCACGGTGGTCTCTTACCATCAGGAGATCCGTGAGTATGTTCGATGTCATATGATATAAAAAAAATCTGATATAATACGGGGTTACGCTATGACAAAAAACATCCGCACGATTTCGTCTTCCAGTTCTCTTGACTTCATGGTTTAGTGATAACTCCAGTTACCTTCTTCTTGGCCTGTTTGTCCGCTCGTTTCGCTCGCGTGTCGTCGTCGTCCCGCTTCCGTCCCATGACGCCCAGCAGCTTGCTCACCATACTATTCTTACTGCGACCCTCCGACGACTCGGACTCCGGAGACTAAAGAGAAGAAAAATCAATAAGGTTTATTAATAGAATGCATGTGGTCAAAATATAAACAACTTATAGTATAAGTGTAGTATATATACCATTACGTTAGCCTGTTTGAGATTATAGCTAAAGTTAGTCTGCCGATGCTGTAATTTTATTAATTACTTATTTTATTAATTTTCAAATATTAATAATCCGTACTAATATTATAAATGCCAAAGTAACTCTTTCTGTCTGTCTGTATGTTACGCTTTGACGCCTAAACCACTGAACCGATTTTGGTGAAATTTTGTACAAAGATAGAGTAGACCTTGAGAAGGACATAAGCTACTTTTTAACCAACTACATTAAAAAGAGGATATGTTTTTACGCGATTAGTATTATAAGTCGGCAAAATGTCTGCCCTTTGAAAGTTGTCTATATTATTAAAATAATTCACCCTGGCGAAGCCGCGGGCGGACAGCTAGTTTCAGATAAACTGAAAAAGCTCATTAAAACCGACTCATGTTGTCTTAACCGGTAATGAAAAAATAGAAATATTGATGTAAACCAACCTTGATTGTCTCAACTGATTCTTGTTTCTTCAATTCACTCTTCTTCATCGACTCCGACCTCTTCGCTTCTGCTTTCTCCTGTTTCTTCTCTGCTTTTTCTTGTTTTTCTTGCTTTTTCTCCATCTTCTCTTGTTTTTCTAGTTTCTTTACCTCTTTCTCCTTTTCTTTTTCTTGCTTACTTTCCACTTTTCTAACGGAACCGCTTCGCTCCATAGCCTTTTCTTGTTTAGATTTCTCCTCGACAATTGGATTTTCTGGAAGTTTATCTTTTTCTTCCTTCAATTCCGCTTTTTCTATCTTTTTAATCGAGTCTTGTTTTTTCAATTCCCCCTTTTCTTGTTTCTTATCTTTTTTATCTTTAGGTTTGAGATCTTCATCTTTGAGACTTGAATCAGACTTCTTTCTCGTTTTGGTGCTCGTTTCGGACGTGTGCGGGTTTGATTCTGACGTCGTGTTTATGGTACTAACTTTTTTACTGAGATCTGATGACGGGACGGTTAAATCTGTACTTGAGCGAGAATCTTCTGAAAAAAACAAACAAGACTTGATATTTTAAAATCAGATCAACTATCACTATTTTAGTGCGAAAATCAATAAAATGATTCGCGCATCAGCCTTCCATTCTGGTAATCCGGGTTCGAAACCCGCCATGAACCAAAGAGTTTTTCTAACTTATATACATTTTCTGAGTGCTCTTACGGTGAAGGAAAACCTCATGAGTTAACCCGGCTTTCGACTCAATCTAGGTTTGGGCCTAGTTTCTCTTCTAGGTTGCAGAAGTCAGATGGCAGTCATTTTTCGTAAAAAGTAGTATCCTAGTCAAATATTAGGATAGCAGACCCCAATGTCATCTGATATAATACGAGATAAGAAGAGTTCGAAAATCGGTAAAGTATTTACTTAATTAAGCATAATAATTAACAATAAGGATTTCCTTATTGTGGAATTATTATGTATTTACGACTTTAGGAAGGAATGGTATGAGTTACTGAAATGTGTCGTACTTTTCTTAATTTACTCGATTTTTTTTTATGGGATAAGACAGCTAACAAGCACACGGGTCTCCTGATGGTAAGAGACAACCGTGGCCTATAGACACCATAGATGTTGTAGGTGCGCCACTGCCCTGTGGTCGGGCTGTTAGACCTTACGTGCAAATCTATTGGCTACCCTCCGAACCGGAGCACGACAATGGCGGCAGGAATAGGTAAGGCGGTGGATCCCCACCCGGACTAGTTGCAGCACAGTACTCTACCACCACTATTTCTACCTTGGCTTGTAAGTAAAATTTTGACTGACCCAGATTGGTGACTCTGGATATGTCCAGGTTGGAGACGTCCATGCTGCTGTCCATGTAGGACTCGTCCGACAAGGATAAGGACGCGAAGGAGGCGCTGGCGTCAAACGTCGATTTGTCCAGGCTCGCCTTGGGCGATGACGTAAATATACTTGGTGTACTTTGTTTCGCTGGAGTCCTGTGGCAATACAAATTGCGATTAGTCCTCAAGATATTACCAAACGACTTAATTAATTAGATATAGCAAGAACATGATGAAATGTATTGTTATTTTAGTACTAGTTTACATCGCATCACACATATTATAAAACAGTCACTTTCTCTGTCTGTCCCTATGTATGCTTAAATCATTAAAACTAAGCAACGGATTTTGATGCGATTTTTTTTAATAGATGGAGTGATTCAAGAGGAAGTTTTTTATGTATATAACATGTATAGTATACCCGTGCGAAGCCGAAAACCTTAAAGAAACCTTGCAAAATGATTATAGCTAAGAAATCAAATAATAAACAGAATAAAAAATCTTTTAAACTTCTAAAAATCTAATAGCAATACATACATGTATTTAGTTTTGGCAATAAGGCCGCCTCTGTGTGTTGTATAGTCCGTAAGTATGGATTTTAAATGGTATTTTGTATTTTTTTAGATGCAATATAGATAATTATTTTAGATGCAAAATAGATAATAAAGCTATTCAACTATAACAAGATTATTTTTTTCGAAATGCAATTTATCGTATACGTCTTACTGGATCTGACTGAGCGTCGGGTGGGACTCGACACCGAAACTCAGCTTAGGGTAACAACACATATGTAATACCTGGCCGGCAACTTAGCAGCGTGATGCGTCGGCGAGTCCTTCTCCTCGGCGATCCGGGGCAGGGCCGGCTCGTCAGCCTTGTC
>DVZL01006122.1:0-11570 GCA_018236625.1 Lasaia peninsularis
TTGTGGTAGAATATGTTGGTATAATTAAAAACTTTACTTTGTAACAACTTTTAACACACATATTCGGCAAATAAATTTTATTTCATTTCATTTCAAATAATATAATATTTAGTTCATCATATTATTACACATATGGGTCCGGATAACCGGTAGACTTGCACATAAGGTCCGACCATAGACCACGGTTGACTCTTCTCTTCATCAGGAGAAGGATAGGAGGTGTTTTATCCCAAAACAAAATATACCTACTTAGAAACTTTACGATCCCTGCTTCCTAAAATAGGTAAATACCCGTGCTATAGAACAAAACTTACAATTTTGCAACTTCAAACGACGATTCTTTATGGACATATAAGTTTATTTTATTTAGCCCTAGTCCCTTCATGTAACGCATCTTGAAAAAAAAACAGCTATACATAGGCATTTTTTTAGGCAAGGGACCTGTTGAAGGAGAGCATTCAGAGTTCGATTCTGAGCCCGAATATCGAAAGAAAATATGACCTTAATTATTGACAAAATTTTCCTATAAATTAAATGATTCGCACACACCTGACGCAAGACAATAATCGCGCGCGCCAGTAAATAACAAATGGTTATTTATTCAATAAAATTGTAGATAAGTGTGATTATTTTTTAATTACATTAGAAATATTGTTTTTATTGAAAACAACAATATCACACTTGTTTAAGGCATATAACCTACTTATATACGTTGACCTAACACCTGATCGACGGCTGGGGCGTCATCACGACGGTAGCTCCATTTGCGTGAATTTTTACGATATTTTGATAGCTATTTTCTCAGGGATTTAACACTGTTTATTTTTTTTAATATTTTTATTGTATTTGTTAAAGCGTGAGCTTTTATGGTTTTGATTCCATCCCTCGTCCAATCACTATACCTATATAAGTCGAACTCGCGCAAGAAGGGTTCCCAATTATCTGTAAAAACGGCAAAAAAGAAATCACCTTTCTTGTATGGAAGAACATATTTGTTGTAATAGCGGTAACAGAAATACATGAACTGTGAAAATTTAATTTGTCTTAGTAATAAGTTTCCGATTTTACCCTAGGGTACGGTACCCTAATATACAAAAAAAGTCAAATTATAAATGTACTCATAGCTCACCAGCACGTCTCTGAATATCTGCTCGTTAACGGTGTAGTAGGCAAACTGTTCCAAAGCATCCTTGACTGTATCGTCTCTCACCAGACTCTGGATGTGGGAGTTCCAATCTTCGAGGCACGATTCTAGGTTTTGGAACTCCTCAGGGCTCATGTTACACCTGGACATGATTTCTGGGTCTAGTGGCTTCGATGCCTCTTCTTCTGTATCCATGTCCTCTTGATTTGCTAACAAATTGAAATACAGAGACACATAAGGCTCGAAAGATGCTTTCAACAAAAAAGTGATTTGGACTTTATCAATATTAAGCAGTCTACAATTACATATAGCTGGTGAATCATCTAGGCGATCCGTATATCTTACGACTGAAATAATAAATAAAAAATATCTCTGAGAGATTGAAATAGGAGCAGTCAATGCCAAATATTTTTACCATCTAAGTACATATTTTGCAACATTATAATAATCTTTTTTATATAATTTAGATTGGATATATTTTTTATATTTATTTAAAAGTAGATCTTAGATATGGTTGGGAAGTTTATTGTAAAAAAGTATACATTGACCCAGGAAGGATTACTTATTCTATGGAAACGAGTCACATGCACAGCAAGATTGTTTTTGTTCCTTGTACTTAATGGGTGTATATCACAATTTCTCTCAAACAAGTACCTATGTCGATTTACACGTTTATACCAATTAATTAGTAAATAGTTATGGAACGTGTTATTTAAAAAAAAATTAACCAAGTGCGAGTAGGGACTCGCGCACAGGGTTCCGTAATATTATCCCTAAAATGGGCAATAATAAAATATTTATTTTATTCTGTTTTTAGTATTTGTTGTAGCAGCAACAGAAACACGTAATTTGTGAAAATTTCAACTATTTAATTATTATGGATTATGAGATACAGCCTGTTGACATACGAACAGACAGCGCAGTTTTAGTAATACAGATTTCTTTTGGTACCGAACCCTGTTAAAAAATGTAAAATTTTATTTACCTAAAGATTTTCTGCTGTTCTTTCTTTTCCTGGGAGTCTTTCCCTTTTTACTCGCAACACTTGGTGGTATGGTGAGACATTGGACAAATACTTCAGATAATGCCTTCACCGGACATCGAGGTTTATCACCATAATTTTCATTTGGGAACATAAATATATGTCTGTGGGAGAAACGGGATTTAACCCTTTTTTCCAATAACTCCATCACGTCTATGCGATTTGTAATACCTAAAAAAGTTGAATAAATTACAAATTATATTTTAATCCCTGGGCGACCGAGTTTCACTTGGTAATTCTTTTTTTACCAATATTGTACATCTATTCTAATAAAAAACGGGATAACGCTAAGACGAACAAGACAAAGAATTAGCAAATTTTTTTTTTAGCTTAGTGTGCCTTTACCTTCGACTTTTTCACTTTTCATCAGCTCTCAACTCAACTGTTATAAACCGGTCGTTATACTAAGCTATAAATTATAAAAATAATCGCGTGTGGCTGTGTCAATACTTTCGGCCGTTGGTTTTAACATGAAACGTCTATATCAGCGCGTCGCTCTTAGTGTTGAAGATTGAAAGAAATGCAAATGCCCTGATGCAAATTCAAGGTCTTAGCAGCAGGCCACAGGCAGGCAGACGATAAATATTGACACTAAATTCATGTTTCTACAAAGAATCGCTTTGTAGTTATTAAGGTCTGACGTTATAGACCAATTGCCTTTTATTAATTACCAATAAAATAGGTACCCTCATGTATAGTATTGATTTTAAAGACGTTTGACGTGTAAATCTAAAATAAAACTTACCCAGAACACACATTGGCGCTTGCTTGCTATGGGTGATATCAAACAGATTATACAACAACGTCTGTGTCCTGCCGCTGTGACAGAACATGTCAAACTCCTCCAGAACAAACACCATGCTCTTGCACCTCCTATCCACACCACTCATCAGACAGCCCAATAAGTAGCTCAGGTTCTCGGCAAATGTGCCGAAGACACGATCACCAACAGCGTTTTCCAATTGCATCTGGAATATTAATAAAAAAAACCCTAATCAATATGGTGATTATGACCGCCTTTATGGTCAAGGGGATAGTGTACAAGCCAAATCCCACTGACTAATCACGAGACTCAGATTTATTTATCTATTATAACTATGCATTTTCGTTTTACTTATTTTAGTTTTCACCGCCTTGTTTGTCTAGTGGTTAGCCTATGCCTGAAGTCAACAATTTCTGACAAGGGCAGGCATTTGTGAGATGAATATAGATTTTTGCATTTCCGAGTCTGGTGTTTATTAAATTTTTTCTGATATCTGTAAATTTCTATGTATTAATATTGTTGTTTAACACCCATATCACAAGCATGTAATTTGTTGACTTTAGGGTTAGATAAATTTATGTAAATTTTCAAAGGATACTGTTATTATTGTAATTTAAACATATATTACCTGTGATGTTATAGATTTGAGTGCTATTTTATCATCATTATGTATCAGACCATTTAGTTTCACTATTATGGCATCACTTGACACATCCACTTCCTTTGATACTTGGTGTAATACTGAATTTATTAGCTGGAATTATAATACAATATATTTGTACCACACATGACAATTAAAAAATTAAATGAAAGACACAACAAATTACAAAAAACTTATTAAACTAAAACAATTCCAAATTAAAATACAGATGCACTTACTACTAAATATTTTGCATATCTCAGGGATTATCCTAACATACTGTATTTTCAAAAAAGGGAGATCAGAGATAGAGTGGGATTGAATGTCAATGCAAAAATGAGAAAGAGCATGCCTACAAGGATTCAATTATATGGAAAGAATGTAAGAAGAAAGATAGACAAATCAGATATATAATCATAATGTGGATGGCCATAGGTGCCCAGGGAAACCTTGCCTTACATTCCACAATCAAATGGCATATATTTTCTAAACGATGGTGTCAAGAGTCTCTGAAACTGGAGTATCTGCAGGGAAAGAATAATGAATGCGAAGGAAGCTACTAGTTTTTACACAGAAACACTGCATTCTGACCTCTGCTACCCAGGCTCAATCCTAAATTAGATTGAATTGAAATACACTAATCCAGGTTGAGACCAGGTTGAATATAGTGAAAGAAAACTGTGATGAAGTTTTCCTTCACCGTAAGAGCAATCATAAATAATAAGTTAAGTTTAAGAAAGCACTGACTTGGAAGCACATTGTGGCACCCCTATGGCACCTAGGCTCTAATTTTGTTGCAGTATTAACAATGTTTATTATTTATAATTCTCAGGTTTTTATTTGTAAGTTGTTAAAAATACCAATTACATTTTGAAGTGTATACTAACCGTTGTTTTTCCACAACCTCGAGGTCCAATAATAAGTGCTGAATGAGATTCTCCTTGAACAATTGTCCGTGTGATTAAATCATAAACATGCTGCCTCTCTTTTTCATAATTCCGGAACGATATATTGTCTTCCAGCGTCTTTAGTTTCAAAAATTTTCTTATCAACTTAATTTCATTAATATGCATTTTTGGTACTTAACTTATTAATCTGTAATCATTTAATTATTAAACCTCTTATGATTCATTATTTGAAAGTGGAAAAAGATTTAGAGAACAATAAGAACTAATACATAATTACTACTGTTTTGTAAAACATTCTAAAAGAAAAATCATCTACTAATTTGATGTAAAAACAACAAACCGTTTTTTGGTTAAATTTAGTCAGATAAACAATTTGTTCATGAAAACGTATTTCTAATCAGATTTCACATTTATATAAATTTAACAATTGTGAAAGATTACATTTTGCCACTATAAATAATAAAATATAGAATAAAGTAAATATTTATAGGAGCACTCATACGATCCCATACTGGCTCATCCTGAGTCCTGACCAGGCCATGTCGCTATCTATTTTTAAATCGCGGTAAAGGAAACCCTTCAAAATAAAAAATAAATATGAAATTATATATTTAATATTTGATCAACTATCATTTCTTTTTAATAGATAACGAATCCAATACGAAACCCTTCGTGCGCGAGTGAGAGCACCATTTATACAAATATACTTTATGGAGCGCACATGACCGGTTTATTAAATTTTAGTTTTCGTAAGATGAGATTTGGTGAGTTGAATGTGTTTATTATACCTAAGTATCATAAATATTAGAGGCCGATGGGATTCCTTAAGTTGAAAACTATTAAGTTTCCTATAGACAGTTTTAAACACCGTTTTAAATTAACAATATATTAAGTTTTTTTTTGCATAAGCACTTATAATAAACTTATATTATAAGGCAGTCGGTAGCAACTTCAAAATATTTTTTTTTTAATTTTAACAAATAAATTCAAACAGCACAGCTGACACGATTTACATTTTTTTTTTCTGTTAATTGAAATCATAGTGACTTTGACACTGACATGAGCTACTGGATAGCCATAGACTATCAATAATTTAAAGCCTTACTTTGTTTAATTTTATACGAAAAACAATACATATAATATTAAACCATTAAAATAACATTTACAGATATATAGCAATAAAAATGTAGGTATAGTCATGAATAAGAATTTAAATCATTTAATTTATATTTAATGAAATGACATTGTTCAGTGAAAACTATTGAATTAATTCAACCATTATTAATATAAAACGCGCATGTGTTAATTCTTGCAACTGCGCAATGCGTAGAATTAAAAAATCGATAAATGACGAACAACATGAGAGTATAATCTTGAGATATTAGCCAAAATCATACATTTATATTTATTTTATGGAGGCATTTTTATATTTCTTCTAAATTTTGTAACATAAAAATTTAAAAAGATTAAGAAGTACATATTTATAACATTACAATAAATATGGAGATTTGTTAAAAAAATGTAATATTTTTTTTACAAATCTCCAAATTCAAATATCTTCGGATACATTGTGACATTAGTTTGCAGTCAGTGTATTTCACTGATGTATTTTTAGAAACACGTCTTTGTTTAACTTCTGAAATTAAATATAGTCTATCTCTTTTTAAATCTAGTTATATTTTAGCTGCAAAAAGTTAATTTTGTCAATCTCGTTAGTCTAAAATCTGCGCTACAGTTTTTAAATAAAATATATATGCGTGTACCAACCTATAATTTTCAGTGTAATTATTCTAGTAAGACGGAGTAAAAGTAATTCAGTAAATTAAATATTATTTAAATATAAATACTAAATGATTCCCTATTTTACGTATTTAAAAATGAAGTGATTTTTATACAGTGATCTTTTATATTAAAAATGAAATGTGTTTCACACTATTGACTAGCAGGTGTTAAATGAAATATTTTTTTCAATTTGCACGTATCACGAGCAATAATTTTCACAATGTAATATATTATAATACAATACAATTATTGAAACGTCAATGTAGCAACGCTTTTCGTGTTGTGTGGGTGATATTAAATTAGCATATATATAGTTAAATAAATAAATTAAGCTCGCTAATGCTTTCTAATTATTGTGAGTGTGAGTTAATTTGAAAATTATAGAAGCACTTTTTAACACTATATTATGTGTATGTGTTGTTCTGTAATGAAATGTTTTGTTTTTATTTTCATATTTTTATTTTCATATTTATTGTAGTTATTTTTTAAATGGCTTAGACGGTGGGTAGATATTAACTATTATTATTGTATATAAATCGAGATAGGAGAGGTTTAGTATTAGGAAATAACTAGTGCTTGTTCGTTATCCTATGACATAACAAACCATATATTTTTTCCATCGTAACTTGCCTTATAACTTGAATATATTTTGAGTATATTTTATGTAATAGAGAGGTAGGAATGTAAAAGAAGCTATTCTGTTAATATTTTATCTATATCATATGGTTCTGTCATCTGTCAAACCCTGTGCCAATGTCAACAAATTATCGATGGCCTTGCTTTTGTCTTGAGTTTGATTTCTTGCGTGTTTATTATTTTGTGTGCGTGATCAATAATGAATTAACATTTAGGATAAATGTTTAAATCTTATCGAAGTAAGTTTCACTTAATTATTGTATATAAACGAATTATTTAGCCTTGTGTTTGGTAAGGAAGTCAATACGATTTCATCGTGCTATAGATAGTACATCTTTGTATATTTATACACAATTAATAACAATTATTACATATATTGTGATACTGTTATCATATGCCGGTTGATAACGTAGTATTATTAGTTATTTTCGTCAAATATTTTATGGTAAGTAGAAGTGAGAGGGAGCTATGAATAATAATAAGCTTTGTTCACTATTATACGTGTTACAAAGACACACAAAATTTTAGACTGCAAGTCTGTGTATCCTGTGGGTATGAGTATACCTATAGTAGATGTACGTTTGATAACTTTGTCTCACGAACTCTTACTATCATACATTCAAAATAACTATCATATTTATAGTCTGAAAGTTGCATTAAATGTACACAGTTCAATTTTGCACAATAACACTTAACACACTTTATGGCAAAACAACGGTAACATCTAGGGTGTCAAAGGCATTTTTATAATATGACATTTTTGTTGGCTACATTGTTGAATGTTCAAAACTTTTATCTTATAAGAAACGTCTTATTAATACAAATAAATATTTGAGTTTGCCTATGTAATGCTTGTCTCCTCACTTGGGTAGATCTATGTGCAATGCTAAAATTAATATAAATAAAAATTATTACAAAACTTGAAGAGAATTACAATAACTGTAGTCATGTATCATTGGATGTACTTCTCCCTGCTTGATTTTATTTTTATGTTGTAATATATTTAATTATCAGTTTAAGAAGTATGTTTAATTGTAGTCTTTTACTTAATAATTTGGTGTATAAATACTTAAAAATATCACATAGTTATAATGTTATATCCTCATATTATGTTTATGTTTTTTTGTTATAATATTCATTTTAAGTTACTGTTATGTACTTAGAGAATTTTGCTTTAATGTAATCCTTAAAATGACATTGTCGGTAATATTGCTGCCGCTAATTAAACTTATTTTTAGTGATCTCTATCTTCTCACAATGCAAGTAAAAGAAAGAGATAAGAGACTTTTAGTTAGTTTGACAATGTACCTTAAATAAGCTTAGTTATAGTAGAATTACCAGCATTGCCTTATAGTATAGATCTTATGTCATGTATTTATAGCTGTTGCTGAAGCTAGAGAAAAAAATATGAGTAAGCATTATGCTGCTACCACAATAAATGAATTTTTATTGAATACCTTCTTGATTTTTATAGTTAAAAGATGATGAAATAAATATCATAGCCAAACTGACAAGATCAAAGCTTGTTTTTTTAACTTCATTAAAGAATTTAAATGTAGTGAGATTTTGTCATCATAACGATAATATATTTGTCATAGCCATCCGGTTATTGTTAAAGTGATGGATAATTTTAGGCAACAAGCTAGAGACTTATGGAATTTGGTGAGTTCATAGCTCATAACTATAGTAAGTCTAGTATATGAAGTTTAAAGCCACCACAAATAACATTAGGTATCGAAATTCATGTGGATATAACTATTTTATAACTATTTATTAATTCTGCAAAGTAAAACACTTACACCCCTGCAGAATGCACCTGCCTTGGTGTGATGATTAAATATAGCTGTTGACAACAATAATTTAACATCAGAGTCTTAGTGGTGCAGTTTATTCAATTAATTGTGATTGAAACTTTTTAAGCTAGTGTAATATAATTGTTCCTAAAGCTTAAGGCTTGAGCTAAAAACGATAAGCTTAGCTAATAATCTACAGTACTTTAAAACTATTTACATTTGTTATTTTAATGCATTTTTCCACATAGATGTTTCTACTCAAAAGTGTAAGAAATAGAAAACACAATGGAAGAACAAGCTTGTTTGGTGAGGAATCGTTCAGATTCTGAGAGTTCGTCCAAACTTGGCAGCTTTGGTTCAATCTCCCACAACATGGCTTGTAATGAAGACAGATTGACAGGTAACATTAATTTTAAAGCCAATTTCAGAAATCTATGTGTTAAATAACAAAATAATGAATATCTAAGGACAAATTACACAAACACACACAAAATCCCAAAGTAAGTAAATTTATTGGCTTGTGTTATGGATGTTTCAATCCATAACAATTCCAATTCATAAAAATCCTGTTGTGTATAAATTGTCAACCAACTTTGATATTATGTCTAAAAAAATATATAGAAAAGGAAGTTTAGGCCTCAGCCCATCTACTATTGCTTCTACATATATTATTACTATATGTAGAATATAATTAGTTTTAAAAATACAGGGGCTTTCTAGTAGAAATTTAAAATATGTAATCATAATCAAATCAAAATTCATTGAAGTCAAAATTAAAATAATTACAGTATTGTTATGGACACTATTTTATAAATTAGAAATTAGTGTAATTGCTGATTTTATATCTTCCCATCTAATCCAGGAAAACTATAACGTAAAATTGAGCTTAAATTGTAGCCGTTTTATTATAATCATTACTCATATTTAAAATAAAAAACACATGTACTTTTTCAAATATCACTTATAGTTGAAAATCATTTTCAATCGAAATCATATCCAGATAAAGTAACAACATGAATTACTAATACCTAATTCACATCACTTTATTGATTCACCTGTCAAGTCGAATAATAATACTTGTTACTTTTACGGGTCAAATTACACAATAAATAATACGTGATTTTTAACCTATATAGTTGATAAGTACTCATGTAAATTTTTATTAAAATTTAAGCAACAAATTACATGTAAAAATACAATAATTTAGTAACAAGAGTCATGTTAAAATTTCGTGATCGTTTAAGTATTACTTAACACAATTCTTGAAAATTTTTGACTCTCCCTCACCCCCATGTAACATACCGTTACGTCGTTATGTACCTATCCCTCTTCCCTATCTCGAAACGTTACGTAACATTTTGTTGGAACCCCGCTCATTTCCCTATAACACATCGTAACGTGTCTTACTCTTCCTCCAAATAGCGTAACGTAAAACTGGAAGGCTTCCTTAACTACTACTCATCTAAGTGACTAAATTTAACATTAACATATGTTAGGTTCAGAAGGCGGTGGGGAACCTGTAAATGTTTCGAACCTGTCAAACATTCAACCTGAGGTGCCCGACGGTAATGAGAGTGGAGAACTCCTCGATTACAACGACTCCAGTGTGCTCGAGCAGTTCCACGAGGATGCATTGAGACAGGTTGGTACCTAATTTTTTGACAAAGGAATATGATGACCCAATCGCCTATTAGAGGAACTACAACAATACTACTGTGTTCAGTCTGACTAGCCAGTATTCGTCATTGTATGGTTAATATTTTTCAACTTTCCCAGGAAGGCACCATTATAGATTTTACGTAAAAAGAATTATTTTTTTATAACTCCTCAGGCTGGCTGTGGCATATCTCAGGCTAGGGTGCTGCTAGCGGTAGGACTAGCCGTCGCCGGTTCATCCTTGGAATTAGCGTCAATACCATTTGTTCTACCATCAGCGGAGATTGAGCTCTGTGTGTTGCCACATGAGAAAAATTGGCTGGGTAAGTGCTTTATAATAAACAAATTTACAAATATATCTAACCCAGTTACATGAACTGATTCAACCCAAAAGTAAGCAGATTATAATTTACGGGGAGTAAGCGGATTGTAATAACTATCAAGATCACTGGTGGTAGAGTGCTATGCAAGAACATGCTTCTTCTGGTCTGAAAAGAAGTCTACCAGCTTGCACATTAGGCCTACAACAACGTTAAAAATAAATATAATGGGATCGCCTTACTGAAAATTTCTTTTGTACATAAGCATGACCACATACCAGTGGTCATTCATATCCGATATTTCTATATTTTTGTTATAACAATAATATTATTTTAGCCCTGATGATGTTACGAAAGTGAAACCGGTAGGCCATTTGAATAATATTTCAATCACAAGTTATATGTGAAACAGTACAAGCGTTTTTCAATCAAGAACATGAATGTGTGCTAGTTTTATCAAGCGTCAACGATGGAAAATATATCACAACGATACTTTTTGGCGATACAGGCACCAGTGTCGGCAAAGCGACCACTTTAGGTTCCTACACATTCCCTTGGTAAGCGCGTGAGGGTTTGTCGGTTTCCAGTGCTGATCTCGGTGGTGGGCGCTGGGCTGGGTGCGGTGGGGTGGGGCGCGCTGGGCGAGCGGGCGGGGCGCCGCCGCGCGCTCATGTCGGCGCTCGCCGTCAACGCCGTCTTCGCCACCATCGCCGCCTTCATGCCCACCTACGGGACCTTCATGATGGCTAGGTGACTAATCGTTTATTATTAGCGATAAGTTGTGGCCTTTACTTCGATCTCGTTTAAAGTAATCTTAATATATATAAATCTCCTGTCACGATGTTTGTCCGCGATGGATTCCTAAACTACATAACCGATTTTAAAT
>DVZL01006123.1:0-11570 GCA_018236625.1 Lasaia peninsularis
TACGCACGAATATGTTTCATTGCTTTATTAAAATCGCGGATTTTGTTGTTATTATTAATCTTCTTATTTTTTCATTAACATTTTGTTACTGTTGTTAGTTTTGTAGATTATTATTGCCTTAATTTTATCGTTTTTGTTATTTGTTATTGTGTATTTATGTAAAATGGAATGGATGAATAGTAATAATATAATTATTATTTCTATTTCTATTTCTATCCGTATTTTTCTACGGATGCTTGCAGCAATCCTTTTAATAATAATTTATTAAATATTTAGAAAAATAAATACTTTTTTCCTTTGACGTTCGTTCAGAAGTTCCCAACATTTGGGGGAACTTCTGAACGTTTGTTTACATAATTTATGCCTTCTCGTGACAGATAGTATAGCGTCACATATTTTTTTAACATTTGGTTGGTTTATCTGTTGCTATCACACTGGGTAAATTGTTTATTTAATATAATACCAACACGAACAATATTAATAATAAACAAGCATTCTTCGCAGACGGACGAAACTTACAAATATTGGTGTTGAGGCAAGTTCGTTGGATTACGTGGGGCAGACCAATATTTG
This sequence comes from Lasaia peninsularis, assembly GCA_018236625.1. Classification (NCBI taxonomy): domain Eukaryota; kingdom Metazoa; phylum Arthropoda; class Insecta; order Lepidoptera; family Riodinidae; genus Lasaia; species Lasaia peninsularis. The sequence continues at coordinate 574 of DVZL01006123.1, forward strand.
AAATGTAGCTCTAAAATACTATTAGGTAACACCACCTTGTAAAGGTATCATATCAATAAATTATCTACATTATATAAACAGATGATTCGATCAATTTACTCGCTCGTAAACACTTACACAGAATCCCCTCGCCTGTGCCTAAGTTACACCTCATTAGTGTACTTACTAAAAGGGAGTAAATCCGGCATCAAGACGTGAATTTAAAGTAGCTATCATTCCGAAAAAAAAATCACAACTACATGTAAATGCGCTGATTGTTTGGTGATCAACTAAAAATATTAGGAAAATATAAAGAGTCTGCCCAAATAAGGTCAAGTTATAATATAAACCTATAAGTTTATTAAAATACTTTGTAAATTTTGCAGACATTCACAAAATCTTTTAGACTATAGCGCGTTGTTGAGTAGCGCAGTTTATGAACAAATTCGAGTTTCCATACAGTTTGATACATCTCGGGAACGTGTAATTCCCCTATTAACAGTATTTGTAAAAGAAGTATTGAAAAAATAACACAAAACGGATTTTTAATGTCAAAAAATACTTATTAAGTCAATAGTTTAAATTAGCCTTCTTATGGATATTTTCGATTTTACTTCTTTAAACAATACTGTTAGATAAACGTATGAAACTCGATTCTATTATTTACACACTAAACTTCACATTTGAAGCGTAAGTTGGGATGCATCGTTACAAATCTAAGGCACGATAAACCACTCCAGTCAAACCCATATTTACTATTTGAACAGTGTGGCCTTAGCTTAAGAATATTCTTTACACCACCGGCCCTTATATTTGCCAAATTTACGCAAGTCAATGTTAAAAATTGAAAATACATTATTCACTTAAGTGCCAATCCAATATAGTTTATGTTGAGACAAATAACGTCACATTTTATATTACATAATAATAGTATCTCAAAAATAATTAATGACAAAAACTTAATTTGTAATCATTTCGAATAATGCAAATTTTACAATATTTAATGCAATAAATATATTTGATATAACCGTCGCCACACTGCCACCGTATTTTACCAACGCTTAATTTACGTACAGAATATATTACATTTAAAATCAAACCTCCAAACACCTAACGTTAGTGTTTGCACTCGTTAATACTATTGAGGTTATATCTATTGGTTTGTTTGTATGTAAACTTGGAAATTTATACATTTTTGATGTTAAAACTTATGCTGGTATAGTTCAAGACGGATATTTCCGTTAATTTAAGTAAGCTCTTCCACACATTCGACGGTGCCGGAGCATGTATATTAGTCATTTTCTAACACAAAAATACACTCTTTTAAATTCGCACCGTTAAGACTGTTAGTAGGATTACTCGGCTAATCTGTACAGGCCGAGGTATAGAACGTCCGTCTTCTGTATCATTAAAGAATATTATAGCCTCTAATCGCTTCATACTTGATATAATATAGAAACAATTTTACATCATAATACATAGTTTTAGTCCTTTAGCTTCGCCAATTGCCAACTACATTCAGCATACAAATTTTCAAATTTACAAACACACAACGTATCAGGTCTAAACAGATAATATATCCACGTCTACCAATACTATAGCTACCGTTGTTTACATTTCGCCAAATGTACATTATATTCATAAAACAACATATTATAAATGGTTTTTATACATACATAATTCAAAACCACTGATCATGATTTAATCATTCCAAGTTTTAAAGCTGAAGGTCTCACCAATTTTAATATTTATGTTGTTGTCGTTCAATCCTATGAACTTTTTATTGTACAACGGTGAGTCATTCAGTTTTAAGTTAGAAAATATGTACACATATGGATATCAAGTAGTTACATCTAAGTGATCTTTCCTCGATCTGAGGTTAGAGTATATGTATCGCAATATCCACAATTTTATATTAAGAGCCAGGATTAGATGTATTTATTCGATATCTATAGTGTGTCCGTAGAAATAGTACTTGTTGTATGATCACTATATAATGAAATCGCATTTCTGTAGTAAAATAAAAATAAATTTGTCCATAATTAATGGCGAAAGACTGAAGAATCAGTTGATAATCGAATTTATCATAAGCTGGGACGACAAATAAACAATATACGTAACTCATATTATAAGGGAGGAAAATCTGTGATAATCTGTTTTATTATTTACTAGCGACGCGCCCCGGCTTCGCACGGGTATAATCTATTAAAAAAAAGCGCATCAAAATCCGTTTTAAAGATTTAAGCGTACATAGGGACAGACAAAGTGACTTTGTTATAACATGTAGTAATATATTAAAATTACTTTAAGGACATTTCTGATTTTACTACTAGCCCACTAAAGATGTATACAGGTAGTATTGGAATAACACGATAATCTTTTTTCTTTGTAATTTTGTTATGAAGTTATTACACATTTGGATAAAAACATTCTAATATATCATTGTTCTATTAAGGAAAAAAATTACATTGAGAATTTTATTGTGTCGACACTGCAACACATCTACTAAAATTAGATTATTTATTACTCATATCGAAAAGAGTATTGCCTGTATACATTATTGTTTTATACATTCAAACAAATGATGTATAAAATTTATTGACCTATATGATAAATAACGTCAAATTACGTCAAGGTTATAAAAGTCATGTCATAATTTATTACCTTTGACAACACCGAAACATATAAAGTTAGATTTAAACATGAGTGAGACACACATATAATTAGAGTGAGACGGAAGGCAAATCTCATTTGTATTTATAATGGTTTTACTCCAATTATAATTTTAATATTAGAAAAACAAATATTGTAGTTATTTGATTGAAGGTTTGTGTGTTTCTATGTCATAAAAATCTAATAAAATGTGTGACTTTGTCTAAAGACAAATATAATAACTAAATATAAGAGCAAACTATCTTCGCGTTGTCTTGTTTATCCAATAAGAACAAGAAAAATATAATACAATATTTAATGTCTCTCTAAAAAATAAAAAGTTCAACAACTTTTTTGTTGTTTTTTGGTTTTTCTTCGTCGATGTTTCGGGTTGTATTTTGGTCGAAGGCATAGTCATACTTTTACGCCTGATAAACTAAAATGATTATTTTTTTATTAATTTTATACACTTTATTTATATGTTTGCTGTAGTTGTTAATAGAATAAACCCTTTCAAATAGTACAGTCCAATTACAAATGATTATAAACTTATATTAAAATTTGCTAGTCCGATACAATATATTAGTAATAATTTATCTGACGTGGATACAAAGATAGTTTAGAAGCGTGAGACTCCAATTTACCTTACATTTTAAACTTCCAATAGCTCCAATGAAATTATATATTAATTTTAATTATTTATTTTTTGAGGTTTCAAACAACCCATATTAAATACCACTTTGAATTGGATATTACGTTCCGTGTTTGATACATTAAAAAATATCAGCTTGACATGACGTATATATTTTGAAATTCAGATACACGGTTAAAAATTATTATTTGTTCCATTGAAAATATGGAAAAAAATCTCGTGTGATCTTATAGCCAATATTTATTATTGAAAATCTATTCTATAATATTCATCGTTGACGCTTGATGAAACTTCCACATACTTATTTGAAATAAAAAACAAGTGTAATTTTTCGCATATAACTTCTAATCGAAAATTATTTTTGAATACAACTTAAGTTTTAGCCCTGATGGTGTAGAAAGCGAAACCGGTTGGCTATTCGAAAAATAATTTTCAATTAGTTAAATGTGAAAAAATACATGTATTTCTCATTTTTAATATCTGGATTTTACTTAAGAGTTACACTTTCATTACTTGCATATAAAATCAAATCATTATAATGCTTATTGAGATTTTTATAAACAACGGCGAAAGGGTGTAACCAATTAACATTTGTACACATGATTTTATTTAAAGAAAAAATATTTAACTCCGACTGACCTAGATCATAAATTATATTGAGGCTATATTTATTTGTTTTAAGTCGGTAAACTATATTAATAATTATTATTATTCTTTCACAGCACATAGCTGTTAGAACCAAAATTTATCAAAACCAGTTGCTGTCTGTAACCCTATGTATAGAGCTAGCAGTTCCATCAACTTGATGTTTTCAGTCTGTAATAATTTTAAACATTGCAAAAAAAAGGTGTGCAATTATATTATTATCAGTTTTGTGGACTTCTGTGTCTTGCATATTATACCGTCAATGCGTCATGTATTAAGTTTTATTAAAGATTTTTTAAAACTAAACATTTCCTCTTTATAATATTATGAGCATAGGTTTAGGCAAACAGTAGTGTGTCGAGCAATACAGGGCCGTATGCACGTGTGTGGAGGGGCGGGGCCGGAGACGCGCGGCGGCGGGGCGGCGCGGCAGGGGGCACCTGAGGTATTTTCTGCATACAATATATGAATGTCAATAGAAATATGCTGATTCAGCAAATAACTAATTACTACTAATATATTTGTTACACTGTAATATGAACATCAAAAATAGATGAGACTAAAAGACAAGCACGTTGAGTTTTTTTCAATCTTGTGAAAGTCTACATACAACATTTCTAGTTTTATAGTATCTCATCTCACGATAGAGACAATCACGAGATAGGTTTCGTGATTGTAAATAACCTTCGCCTCTATACATTAGATGTTCTCAGTATATAGTTAGTGATTGGAATTTTGTGATTTGAAAATGAATCTGGGGTCATTGTAAGCTTAGAATTTCGTTTTAGTCAAGAAAAATTGTAGCGTTATTAATCTAATAAGAAAACGCTACTAATGACTAATTCAATCGTGTAAAAATAGGAATTTGGGTTTTTAAACCTCTTCAAATATTGTGACATGATTCCTCCAAAGTATCTAGTTAAATTTAGTTATCATTCTTTACTTATTTTTAACTTTCCATATTTTAACATTTTACTTTTAATATTTGACTTGTCCACATAATTAATTAATCGTATACATTTAAACCTTCAGATCTTCTACGAACCTTCGATTCAATTTCCGACAGGAGTAAGAAATTGTACGACAAATTAAGTTTATATTTCTGGATGTTATGTGTATTTCGTATTGAAATATTTAATTTTACTAAAGTAAAAGAAGCATAGTCTATAGCTTTTATAAAATCGAATGTAGGAAAAGTCACCTGAGGCTAGGAGAGGAAAGGGTTGGGCGTGTGTCGCGTGGGAGGTGGCGACCACGGCGAACTGGCGCGCGCCGCCGCCGGCGCCCACGGGTCCGCCGCCGCCGGCGCGCCCACGGGGGCCAGCGGCGCACCCACAGGGGCCAGTGGTGCGCCCACGCTCAGGGGAGCCAGACCCAGTCCACCGGCGCCGCCGAACGCCGGCGACGACGTCGGGAACTGCAACCCCGGCGCCAGACCCATCTGTTGCTGCTTGATCTCATTGATGGACAATTTAGCCTGCAATTTATGTATATTGATTGTGTATATGTAACGTGCATGGGTATTGTTGAGCACTCGCGGTGTGCGTACGTACCGGGGGCGGGGGCGCGAGCTGGCGGTCGGCGAAGGGGTTGTGCGGGGCGGAGGGGGCGGGCTCGGCGGCGGGCTGTAAGAGCCGCTCGAGGTTCACGAGCCCGGAGTTCTCGCCGAGGAACGCACTCGGGGATTTCTTCACGGTGTTGTTGGACACGGGGGGCGGCGACACCGTCGCGGGGGCGAGCGTATCACCTGAGAACGACGTCGCAACATTTAGTCATTAGTTTGAATTATATTTTAAGGTAGAAAGACTTCACTAGGTTACGCTCGTTTAAGTACCAAGGAGGACGACTCACCCAGTCCCGTGAGGTCGAAGGGGTCGGGTTCGGGGTTGTGTCTCGTCCGCTGCGAGAGCGCGTCGAACTGTTCCAGCTCCGACGACGACGGCGACGACAGCATCGATATCGGAGACTTGCTCTGTCGATACCAATGTTTACATATTACTAACCGACCCGGCGAACTTTATAGCGCCCGCACTTAGGGCTATAAAAATACATATTGGCCAATTCTCAAACCTACTCAATACGCTTACAAAATTTCGTGAGAATCGGTCAAGCCGTTTCGGAGGAGTACGGTAACGAACATTGTGATAAAAGAATTTTATATATTATAAGGTCATGGGAGGAGAGTTAATCTTTTGAAAGATAAGACATCCTCCCTCTTAACTTTTCATTGATGGTAATAAATCGATAATATGTTCTGTGAATCTAAATAAAAACCTTCGACGATAAACGGTTCAAACTAGATGTAGTCGACGGTTTTTAAGATATAATACATTTCAAACCATCGCCGCTTTATAAATTCATAGCCGTTCGTACAAATTATAGTACGTATCGCTAGTGAAGAAAAATAGTAGTATTTTGAGACATCCTTTCATTACTCGCCATGCTAGTTACTTCGACTCTCCCTTTTTTTTCGATTTAAGATATCAGAGTCACGGATAGGTGGCTAACTCGGTCGGTATTATAATTATATATTGGGGATATATTACTCGCCCGACCCTAGTAGGTACATAAAGTCGAGCGAGTCCCATTCCAATTCGGTCACATTTTGAAATATATTTTGCAAACACTACCATAACGATTATACTATATGGTATTTCTCGTGTGGGGCGATCAATGTCGTATGTCACAGAGCGTCTCTGACCTGCGCGAGCGGCGCCCAGGGGTCGGGGGGCGCGGTGTGGGGCGCGGCGGCGGGCGCCCAAGGGTCGCGCGCTGGGCTGCCGGCGCCGCCCCACGCCTCCGGGGACGTCTCCTGCGCAGACAATATTTAGCTTCAAATTAACTTGTTTTATCATAAGTTAATGCAGTCAAGTAAGCGAACCACAATTACGGTCAATTATAGTACTAATAATTAGACTTTTACTTTATCGCTGACAAACACAAAATAAAACGTATTAAACAAATAATAACGCGTAAACCTAACTCTACCAACAGACAAAGCCAAGGGACCGTCTAAACGTTACACTAAATACATTTTTAAGAAAAATTGTATAAGTTGTCCAGTCGATACTGCACTGTGTAACTCTACTCATTTATACTATACTGCAAATCTTTCATAATTAGTTTACATTAGTAATACTTGTATTTGCGCCGTAGTGGACGAAGCGATAACATACTTTAAAATGTATTGCAACCATCATGCATCACAAGTAACATACACAAATAAAAACTTAAAGAGAATATTTAACATGCAAATAGCATAACATTGATATAAGAATAGAAACTAGCGTTCTACTTTACGAATATCGAGCAGGATATTGTTATAAATAACAGTGTTAGAAGCCGTCCATTAATCACGTGAGGCTCGAAAGGGATCCCCCAGGTATACAAAGACCATGAAAAACCACAAAGTATGTTACTACAACCCCGGTATAGGTATATTACTACAATACGAGATATATTATTACATCTCGTGTATTTGTTTTCTCGTCAAACGCGCCAATACTCGACCGAAATTACGTGTAGTTTCGTCAATCGCGCACATATTCGAAAAAAACGTGATATGGAGGGGGACAGGGTAGGCATCAACTTCACCATGTGTGATACATGGGGGAGGGGGGGGTTAGAAAATGCCAAATAAAGTATCACGTGAATAATTGACTGTCCCCTAAGGTCGAATATAATTAATTGAAACACTACATAAGGTGTTAGACACATATTGTTTGTGCCAAGTACATATATATAGCTTACACCCTTTTTAATAATATATAAACAATGATTCTCAACTGACTAAACACTCATTTATTTCGTTTAAAAATCCTCCAAATTGTTCGATATTATTCATCATTGGCGCTTGTGAAACTTCCACATATTCATATTTCAAATTAGAAACACATGTACTTTCTCACATATAACTTATAATTGAAATTATATGTGAAAAATTGGCTTTTTAAAAAATAGTTTTCAATTATAAGTTATATGTGGAAAAGTACACGTGTTCCAAATTAAAATATAAAACCTCAGAATTGATATGTTTTGTTGTCATCGGGAACTAAAAATATTAGTTATTATTATTTATTTCTGAGTTGTTTTTTTGAGGATTTATATTTATTTTAATTATTTCAGTCCCATTCAAGTAAAATAATAATTTCAACAATTTTCAGGGTTTCAACGGATGTTTTGTGTAATTTAGTTGATCAACATTTAATTTTTTATGCTAATAATAGTTTTGAGTACAAGTATCAAAAATATCAATATTGATGAATAGCAGAGAAACAGAAGTACTAAGATGATTGTGAGGACAAAGAAGATGAAACGAGCGAAATCTTAGCGATCATTTAACTTTCTTACCATTTTAACAACAGATTCAGTAACACCTCCTAGTTCCAAATGCATGAACTATACAATATAATGTTTGCGGTTAGTTTGGCATATAAGTGTTTAGCAAATTTTATTCTTATTTGTACAGCAAAAAACATTGTTTGTAATTCGATACACTTAGATTCTGTTTAAGCCCAGTTTTATTGATGTGGAAACGGAGGAAACTCTCTGAGGAAACGGCGTATGAGCTTTTTACGATTTGACATTTTATGAGTCGTGTTTCACGTCTGTCATATTTTGAAATAACTGTCTATAATTAGATAGTTTAATTAACGGTGAGGTTTCTGGGACTACTTTTGCCTTTTTTCACATTTTAAGATGGAATTAATTAATTAATTATATTATAAGGGGACAATATTACATTTAAAGAACATGTAATGCTAAGGTATGTATGGTTAAATAAATAAATAAATATATTGATTAATATTATTAACCAGATGATAAAAATATATTTATGGCAGATCCGTCCACAGGCAAGGGAGAGGTCAACGTCATGAATGTTTTTATGAATGGGAATGGGTGTGTGTGTGTGTGTGTGTGTGTGTGTGTGTGTGTGTGTGTGTGTGTGTGTGTGTGTGTGTGTGTGTGTGTGTGTGAGTGGGAGGTGTGGGTTTAGCGACTTGCCTGCCTCTGCGGCGGCGAGGGCAGCCCCCAGACATCGGCGGGGGCGGCGGGGGGCGCGGGGGCCAGGCTGACGTCGAGCAGGTCGAGCAGGTGCGACTGCTGCGGCTGCTGGGCCTGTTGCGGCTGCTCCCCGCGCTTGTCCACGCCGCTGTTGAAAACGTATCTACACCTTATTTAACATTTCTATTAAGTTTATTTGACAGTTAAAAATATGTTTTCAACCGTCAACTAAATTTAATACGCAATTTAGATTGTTAAAATTTGAATTTGAATGTTAAAGGTTATAAGAGTAGAGGTAGACCGAGGAAGATATGGATGGATTGTGTGGAGAAAGATAAGTGTGTGATGGAAGTGATTGTAGAAAGACTGAGATCAATAAAATTTAATAATCTTAATACGCAAGTTGAGTCCCGGGCGATACTTAATTAAAATAAATTTATCTTTATTTGTATTAAATAGGGTACATAATGATGTATGAGGAATTGAAGGTATTGCACCCCTAATGATATAAGATGTAGCTGGTGCCTGACGCTGATTGGCTGATAACACCCGAATTATGAAATACGAGTAATTACTAATATTATTATAAACTACTTCTTTATTTTGTTTTTCATTTCTAATCACTATTTTTTTATTATGTTAGATTAATATAAACACTACCTAACTTGACTCGCCTGCGCGGTTATCGATATTGGGTCGTACAAGGGTCTTGCATTGTATTAAATTGGCCTTTCATTATTAATAATAGCCGTCATACATGCTAATAATCTTTTCTACTACGTTTATATTAAATTATTACGCAACTGATTTACATTCGGTCGGAAGCAAAGCGTGCGGCGGAGGAGCCAGCAGCTGACACACGAGTGCGCCGGCGGCCCGCGCGCTCGCAACAACTGGTCCAACCTATGGGGTGGGAAAGGGGTTTACCAGGGACTGGGTAAAGAGGACGTTGGGAAATATATTGTGATTGTTGGTAGAGCTATTTTTCAGGAGCATTTTTAGCCATCTTCTGGACTATCATAATATATTTATTTTTCCAATCGTTCGATCAGACTTAACAGTTTAAGTCCACGGGCAGTCACGACGGCTCCCTGTCGGGAAGCCCACTCGTTTGTACCGAGTATAATCTATCACAAAAATTGAAATCGAACATTTAGTACTTTTCGACAATTTCGACGGTTCACATCTATCCCAGTCGGACGTCAATAGACTAACGCAAGAAAATCAGTCCCCTACACACGTTAAGTACGAGCGCACCGACCGGAAGTCGTTCTGCGACTGGCTGATGGCGAGCTGCAGGCGCACGTCGTCGGAGCGGCGGCGGCGCTCCTCCCGCTCGGCCTCCTCCCGCGACATGGCCAGCGCCAGCTGAAGCTGCAGCTCCTCCTCCCCCGCCGTCAGCGGCCGCGCCAGCTCCGCCTCGGCCGCGCCCCCCGCGCCCGCCCCGCCCACGCCCACGCCGCGGCTTGACCACTCGCCGGACCCGCTAAGCTGGATTGGGATAATATTTTGATGAGGGACTATTCTAAAAGACTATGTTGATGTCGATGTGAATGGAGGTCGTATTGTTATCTTTGAAGCTGGAGCTCTAAACGATTAGTTGACGAACAAGCGAGACCGTGACTGATATGATGTTGCTCAAAAACTTGTATAGTGAGAGTTGCGGTTGACTCACCGCAGGGTAGGTCGGGCTGGAGGGCGTGTCGAGGGCGCCGTCGCTGCCGAAGGCGCTGGCGCTCTGGGCGAACCTCTGCTTCGCCTTCAACGCTCGCGCTCGCTCGTTCTTTAACCGCTCTTCGTCTTTAAGTAAATTTACTAGTTGCTTAGCTTTTTCTCTTACGTTTAAACCTGAAAAGGAAATCGAAAATGTTATAATTGACCCACAAAAAATAGCAATGACTTTATCAGTAAGGTTCAAAGATATAAATGATTAAGCATATATTTTTTTATTCGGATTTCATTGAGAAAGGTAATCACTAAGTTCCGGTTCTCAATAAGGAATATGCATGTGTTTTTTTTTAAACAATACTTCAAGTAATTATATAACTGAAAAAAATATATAACA
>DVZL01006124.1:0-11570 GCA_018236625.1 Lasaia peninsularis
TTGGTATGAAGATTGAACTAAACTTGGGAAAGGCCCAAGTTTAGTTCTATCTTCATACCAAATTTCATCAAAATCAGTTCAGTGGATTAGGTGTGAAAGCGTAACAGACAGAGATACTTTTGCATTTATAATATTAGTACGGATTTTTAATAAATTAATATGTGGTAAAGGTCTAAGGTCTTGCCTTCTTGCTGCTTGGTACTTTAATGGTGTATAATAGTTGTTTTCACCAAAAAAGCTCAAACACGTTTGACAAGCACCGCTTAATCATTTCAAATAGCAACAAAATAATGTATTCGTAAGCTCACAAGGTCGCTGCAGCCCCGTACCCAGCATACCAGAACAATGCCGATCAAGTTCACTGTTGCAATAAATATTGATGAATCTTCGGATACTTGATTGGATTGGTATAATCTATTAATTTACGTTTGCAATTTGCTGAATTATCCGACAGATTAGGTGGATAAACTTCAACTATTTGCCCGACTAATAGTTACCCCCATTTTAACTTTAATTAATACACTATATAGATTCAAAGGGTAGAATAGGTTTGAAAGGTATATTTGGTCAACAACCGGGTTGTGTAGTCTTCTACACACCCCGGGCCTTACCTTACCTATTCCTGTCGTAGTAATGAAAAAGCCGTGTTCCAGTCAGGATGTTCAGGTAGCTGGTAAACTTGCACAATGAAGCTAACCGGCCAGTGGACAACGATGCTCCTAAAATATCTTAAGGTATAGGCCACGATTGTTTTTTACAGTTAAGAAAGTCGGGTTGCTTGCTATTTTATTACAGATGAAAAACAAAGTCAGACCTAGCGTAAGTAAGAAAATATGAATTAAATAATCATAATTTTCTTGCGCGAATACACGTGTATAAGAATTTCATATATCAGTCCTTGTATTGTGTTTTTGTTTCCTCCGTGTGAGGTTTATGTATTATTCAACAAGGACGTAATTTCCTTTATGTCTCCATATTCTTGAACGGTTGGTTGAAGAAAGCTGCCTCTAACACTAATAACATTATATGGAAATATAATATTTACCCTTTAATATCTACTTATCTACTTCTGCTTCGTCCTGGCGTTAGTCCCGGTCAAAACCAGACTCCTAATCGTCTTCCTTCACTTTGCTCGATTTTGATCTTTATGACGTCAAGCCACTGCTTCTTGGGTCTTCCTTGAAATCTTTTACCAGGTACATTGAGATCTATGCATTTATTCCCCACGTACTCCCTTGGTTTTCGAACTATATGGCTTAACCATCGGAGACGATTCTCCTGCATTTTATCAGCTATCCACGTACACCGAGACTCCCGCGAATGTACTTAACATTTTCATCTTGGTAACGTGGAGCTCCTACACATGTTCCCTTAGAGCCGGCCATGTTTCGGTTCTATATATAGAAGCACAGGACGAATAGAGCTCTTGTACACAAGGCCTTTAAGCTTTATGGGGATTTCTTGTCACAGAGAACCCTTACATATATCTTTTTATATAAAAAAAAAGTTAATTCTGTATATTTAAGGTATTTTAAAAGCTTTTATTTAACTTGCAATGTATATATCTCGTATGTTCGAGTGGAATCTTAGAACTCAATTTCGAAGTAGATATCTTTATCTGATTGAGCTAAAATTTTGTATACACGTTTAGTTTGGATGACAATACACGATATGGTACGAGACGTTATTCTAAATCCAATATGGCGGATCAACCAAGATGGCGGAATAGTTTTTCTTAATGCACTTTTACAATATCTATAGGAAATGAAAGGGTTCGTTGAAAGCAATTTGAAAAATAATGTGACGTCATTTTTATTCTTAGAGCGTTTAAATAAAAGCTCTTTTTTAATTTATTTAAAGAGAAATAGATCGCGGCGAGCAGCTTTACTATACTTTGAACATTTTTATCAGTCGGTCTGACCAAGGGAAATTCACTGGCAAATTTCGTACGCGTATCTACAGGATGACATTGAAGCTGAACTGAATAAATGAATAATGCTTTCGTTTATCCATTTTATTAAGTTTTCGTGGGAACAGAAATAAAATCTAAAATGGAATGTCTGAGTTATCAAAAGGAACATTTGAATTTCTTAAGAAAATATGAATACTTACACATTTCTTTGCATGAATTCCAAGCTGAAATGTATATTCTTTTCTTTTAGAATGATTTTTTATTTTCTATGATTTAACACCTATTTTTTTGACCCCGTGGCAATATTATTACTTTAATTTATCTTTTGTTACATAAACAATTTGTTCGCGCCTTTCTAGTTTAAATTTATAAAATTGTATTTTACACTTGCGATTCTTATTTTTGTATGTCTTAAGACTTTTAACCATAATTAGTTCAAAAATACATAATAATGCTTTATATTTTGATACGAGTATATCAATATTATTTTTATTTTAGTTTAAATCTGTCTTTGAATTTAAAACTTTAATCTGAAATGTACTTCAAAACCCTTTTAAACTTGTCTTCATATATACATTATATAGGCACAGACACATTAATCTTACCCACCACCTGTGCTTTTGCAAACAAAATTTACAATTTATGGAAATATATACCGTAAAATACAAGCCCTAAAGTCAAAATCGCATGAGGTAGAAACTTCGCCAATCAATTTGCGTTTCAATACTTTTACGACTCACGTCTTAACAGACCAATTTATCTCGATTCAAAAATACGGGAATTGGCGTCCCTTGACCTAGTTCTTAAGTTAAGGACATAAAAGCCATATTTCAATGTGCGACAACTCAGTCATAAGGCATTTACTCAATGGTCTTTTCTTTTAGTATGCAGACATCCTTTATTTCTCAACGTGCCGTGGATGTGAAAGCGACACGGTGAAATTGTATTTTTAAAAGTTACTTGATTTGTTTTAATTGCCAACGAAGTTTCAAGGTCACCAGTTTAAGAACTCCATATTACTCATAATATAAAAAATATTGTTATTGCTTCGATTTAAGCCAAAGAGAGTCAAAACTTTTATTAAAATATATAAGAGCTTTTATAGATAAGTTACGTTTATATTTCATATTTTTGTTAAATTACATAAAGCGAGTTTGTATGACAGATAAGACAGTAAGGGTGTAGATCTAAATTTATGACATGGTAAATAAAAAAGTTTAAATAATTGTGATGATGTATGAGAGCTTTGAAGTTAAAAGTAATATCTGGATAAAATCCCGATAGACAACGTCAAAACAAACCGGACTTGTGAGAGTGGGATAGCCAGCCCTATGAAATGTTTAATATTACGGACAGACTGTTGTTAGTAGTGTAGATTACATTTGTGTCATGATGAGAGCAGACAACTTGAAATACAATATACATTACATTTTATTAACCAGCTAGAGCAGTGGTAGATGACGGGCGGAAGGTAAGGCGGAAGGTTTTATGAGGTGAATATTATTTTCAAATTGTACAAACAAGGGAGTGTACAATTTAAAAATAAAATTCGATTTGACTTTGTTGTTCACTTTGCCCGAAGTTCCCCTACGTTGGTATAGTTTTAATTAGGCATTGGCAACACATATTATTACAAAATTAAAAACAGCAATAAACTTAACGTTTGTACTGTGTGAATATGTGGAGGATGACGTAATTTACAATTATATAGACCTTCTATTTACAGAGTAATGAGGTAACAGACCTTTTAATCATTTTGCAAAAGTTCCGGAACTAGATAAATATTATCATGCATTTCTTTCTGCGAATCTTCTATTAATGGTATTAATGTTTTCTAAAAAGAGTAAAAATGATATTAAAGGAAAAGTACAAAAGAAATAAAATGTTCGATATGTATGTTACCTTGCAATATTTCAAAGAATGTTAAAAACAATAAAAGAAATATTTTCTGAATACATTTATGTTAATAAATATATAACAATAAAAGAGACTAGTAAGAGGAGCTAATAATCCTAAGAATTTTTATTCTTCTCTATATTCTTCTTTTAATCCTTATTTGCAAGCTTCCAATTAATTATTGGAAGCTTGCAAACAGTTATAGATAACTAATATTTAAAATAATAATTCAAAATGCTCAAAACGCAACGGCCAACATTAAAATCAACTCATAATACGAAATCCTAAATCCCGTCTGTCAAAAGACTCGATAAATAGTAGATAGTTACTAGGATGAAATATAACAGCTGACTTTTAAGAGTTTAATGCTATAAAACACTAAAATGAACGTTTAATGTCTAACCAACTGCTACACTATATCATAATAATATAACGAGTAACATTAAGATGAATAAAATTTCTGATTTGTAAAAATAGTGTTTAAATAGTTTTTAAATATAATTTACGTAATCAGCTTTACAAAGAAGGAAGTTCTCAGCTCGTTTGTGTGTCTTTTTATCAACTGTTGTATACGTTTACTTCGTCAATTTCAAATGGTTGTATAAGATAGATACTATTTTAGGGGTGGTTACATATGCATTATAAGGCAAATTCATGTTGATTCAGTGGTTTTTTAAATATCAAAAAAGAATCGATTTTTCAAAGTTTTAACGTCAAAATTATGATTTGATGTTCTCTAATTTGAATTAATCTGTGCATAGTCACTCTGTAAGCAGACGTTTAAAAAATTACGACAGTGATTAAAATTACCCAGCGTGACGCGGTGCCATGTACCTAGCCCTTGAAGGTCAATAAATATCCGGTCGTTTCGGATTAACGACAAATGTAACTAAAAATATTGGATCACATGAAATAGCTTGCCGCCAACACCTTCCTCTGTAAAAACAAACTGAACGTAATTAACGTAAAGATAACAAACAAAATGTAAAAATATGTGGCAGATTAATGACGGCAGGGTCTTTGTAAATGACTAATTTGTATTTTTGTTTATCATCGATTGATTTATCTGTTGTATATGAAAGGCAAAATTAATTGATTGATTTATAAGCACATAGACCAAACCAATAGAGTTAGGTACTCTTATGACGTATCCAACTCGCAGGGAGGTTAAACAGACAGGGAGGTACAAAGTTTGTACTTGATATGATGAGAAACTTGCCACCTCTCACATCATGGGATCCAATATCGTGTGGTAATCGTAGGTTTTTTTTATAGTATAAGACAGCGAACAGGCACACACACGGGTCTCCTGATGGTAAGAGATAACCGTGGCCTATAAACACCATAGATGTCGTAGGTGCGCCGCTGCCCTGTGGTCGGGCTGTTAGATCTTATGTGCAACTCTACCGGCTACCCTACCCTCCGGACCGGAACAAGACAATGTAATTATGGCGGCAGGAATAGGTAAGGCGGTGGATCCCTATCCGGGCGAGTTGCTGCACAGCACTCTACCACCAGTGGTCATGTTCGTAGTGATCCAGTTAACCTATACTCTCCTCTTATGAGCTACCAGGTAAGGAGGCAGATGGTTTATTTTACAGATGAGACCCAGAAAAACACGGAGGACTTTTAACGTAATGTGTGAATTATCTTGTACAAGTTTTTTCGTAATGTGTGAATTATCTTGTAAAAACGCCTCGTTGGTCGAGTGACTAGCGTACACGCCTAACTGTATCGACTAACCGTAAGACTCGGGTTCGATTCCCGATGGGGACAGGCATTTGTGTGATTAACATAGATGTTTGTATTTCTGGGTCTGGGTGTTTATTAACTTTATTCTTGTATCTATTTAAGTATTTTTATATATTAGTAACGTTGTCTAACACCCATAATACCAGCATGTAATTTAGTTTGCTTACTTTGGTGTCAAATCAATTTGTGTCATTTGTCCAGTAATTTTTTTTTTTAATTGAACAACGGTGGTCATTTTTGGTGGCATTTTGTATAATTAAAGCTCGTATTTGTTCAATAAAAGTGAACAAATGAAATATACGTGAAGAAATTAGTGTTTTGGGTATTATTTAATACTACTAAATCTCACTCGATGAGCTAAGTTAACGGCTATACAAATACCTAAAATAAATAAATATCTCTGGACATATTACACAAAGTGATCTAACACAAATGTAAGCTATTTATAAGTATTATATTTGTGTTATGGGTGTTAGACAATGATATTAATACATAGAAATACTTAAATCGCCTCTGTGGTGTAACGGTAAAGATGTCGCCTGTTAAGACCGTTTGCCACATACAGTCCCCGGTTTAATTCCCAGGTTGGGCAATTTTTCTTAAATGTTTCCCAGATTTTTCTGAGTAAGCATTACATTGCTCGGGATCGGAATGTGCCCGAAGTGGCGATATACTTGCCACCTATCACATCAGGGCCCTAGTACCTTCGCTAATCGTGGGTGTGTTCCAGTGTATCTACTGGGCTTACGAGTCGTGGATATACACATACCTCTGCTTACTCCTTCGGGGATAATAGGCGTGAAGGGACTTACTTAAATAGATACCAGAATAAATTTAATCAACACCCAGATCTGTAATTACAGATATCTATATTCATCTCACAATGAGTATACATCTCACATGCCTGCACTCGTCGAGAATCGAACCCGAGCCTCGCAGTTGGTCGGGGGTGTGGGGTCATTACATTATAGACCAACGAGGCGGTCATTGCCAATAGTAACACTAATAACAGCAAGTTATAAACTAATTTAACATTTCCTTTTTCCAGGTTACAACACGTGACCTTGCGTGGATGTCCCGGGTTGAGTGCCGGGCACCACTGCGTCAGCTCTGACGGCCGCCGACCCTAATGCCATCTACCTAGTGATCATCGGACCACTGACCCTCTCCACCTCTGTATATACTCTCTTACATAAAGGACCTTCGCGCACATGGGCCCATTCTGCGCAAAATAGCATGAGGAAACCAGCCGCATGCGCGTGCACTTAAGCTTAGCCTATTTCTCAATATTAAGGGCGCCTTATCTATTATAACCATAGCGGAGGTCCTAAAACAAAACATTTATTCTATTGGTAACATTGACGACTACAAACACATTGAAATACCGTTCACTGATAGCCAAATTGGTTGAACTTGATTTTATTACTAACTAGATATCTCCATGTGTTGCAAAACAATCTTTAGGTCCCTTGATTATTATTTATTACCACGAACGTAACATCAAAATAAAAAAAAAACAACAAAGACGACGTTTTTATAAATCTTATTATATTAACTGTTTTAGCGCACATTACACGATTAGCAAAAATAGTTGGTCAACCACCAAGATGATTATTATTATTATTATTATTCATCCTCCTGCTATATCTTTTATGGAAGCGTGTGATCTTCATTGTCGATACTTAAGTCAAGCAACGGTCATATCTATAAATAATTCTTTCATCGTGTATGATGTAACTACAAAAATGTATGACAGCTGGGAAAACAGACAGCAAAACCTAATAATAATATACTTAAACAGTAAAAAGACAGGAGGAAGGAATGAATTTACTCATATTGCGTAATTATATGAACTAAAATACAGACTTAAAAACACGATTCTATGTTACAAAAAATTACCACAATTATTTATATTTTTTTTATTTCCTCAATTCTTTTCTTAATTGCAAACCAATTAGGCATTATGCTTAATATACTCTTAATTCGTTGATAAGGTAATTAACCCAAGCTCTTTATCCAAGGTACTTAATTTTTCAGCACCCCTTGGTAATTTATATCAAATATTTATTCGTAACCATCAACAATTCACCAAAAAACCAAAATAAAACATGTACTATCCTTTAATAAGTTACTATGTTGAGTTTGTTGCGAGCGAATGATATTGATTTTGTTAGTTTATATTATATAACCCGTTTTTTAAATTCACAATACGAGTCGTTTTGCTCACAAACAGTAGATTTTGGAATGAATTTTGGCCTCAAAAATATTGAAGCCAAAAATCTATTTGTATCCAAGGTTGTTGTCGCTGATAGTCCAACCACTTGTAGAACTGTAAGGAACGCCTTGCCACTTTTAGACGAATAACGAATGATTGTAATTACACGTTACGGTTCCTTGATTATATGAACTGGGTATGAATATTTGAATTTATCACACATAAGTTATAATTATTATTAATTAATAATTGATTATGTTTATTTAGAATAACGATCTAAAGTTTTAGAAAATTTCAAAATCGATTCAACTAAACTTTGCCTACACCAATATTTTAGGATCAATTATTATAAAACAATTAATATAATTGATCTTTATTATTTATTAGACAATATTTTAACTTATATATCGAAACGATAATCGGTCGTCTACGTAGGGCGTTAATTATAATTTTGCTAGAGCTCAAGTTTGAAACCCAATATCTAAAAAGTAAGTATTTTTAAAATTCATTAGATTTATACGTAGATATCTTTTAAAAGTTTCATCTGTTATGACAATGGTTTTCTGAATGTATCTCGTTGTCATATTCATAGGCCTTTACGTATTATCTTATTCATCCTAGCGTTGTAGATCACGTCAGGGTCGGCTTCCTAATCTAGGGGTTTTAACAAAGGCGCCAGTTTTACACAGAACGACAGCCATCCTCTGCGACCCAGATAGGAAACTAGGCCCAATTCTAGATTAGACAAATTTTACGATTTTACGATTTCCATACGATATTTTTCATCACCGTAATAGGACTCAGAAAATGTACTAAAATTAGAAAAAAACATTGGTACATATCCGATTTCGAAATATGGTTTACCAGAAGTACCTTACCACTAGGTCATCATAGAGATCTCAAGATAAAGTAAGACTAAACTAAATTCTCACTTCACTATCAAATCTGATTTTCACCTATATAGTTGATATTTAGTCAATTAAACTTGCACTTAAATTTGAGCAACTAAATGCATGTAAGCGTACTAAATTGTACGCTTACTCGCTTAAGTGTAAATTAGACGTGAATCTTTCGACTGTTCAAGTTGTAAAAGTATTTTGAAACATAAAACAAGCCTTATTTATCATATATTTTCTTAGTCCTTCAAAAGAAATCCACTCGATTTTATTAAAAACATCTTGTTTGTTCATATAGAATGTGACAACGTGAAACTAGACAGAGATATATTTTTGTGAGTAGTTATGAGTATTATGTAATTCATTGTTAATAGCCTCATAGCATCACAAATCACAAAAGCACGCACGTGTAGTATTAAACTTAAGACGCTCCTGATCGGGAACATTCACATTTCTAATGTATCCCAAACCATAATGTCGTTAAATTAGTTTTCTGTTTCATATCGATATCGATATTATTTCTTGTGAAGAGTCTATGCAATTCAGAATTCACCGGATTGAAGCTAAAGATCTACCTATGTATTAAACTTCTACCTCATTCTCATAAGGCCGGCTATCTTACTTCCACAAGACCGGTTTGTTTTGACTTTGTCAACTGCGCAAAACTAAGAGAAAAGAGGTTGTCCGGTTTAGAAAGAGTTAGAAATACTATATATTCGGGATAGGTTGTTGTTAGGAGCGGTATTTACATTTAGTACCTTTCGCTTTATAATATATTTAATTTACATGTCCTAAGTATCTGTCTTAATATCATAAATTATGTAATCATACATTATTAAGGAAATGTTTAACTAGCAAATATGAACAGTAAGTAGCATTATACACTAATGTGTCCAGTGAGGGAGCGCCTTTATAGATAATTACTTACCTAGATTAAGTTATTTAAAGTTAAGACAAAATGAAAAGACAATATCACGGCCTACGCGCGTCGACCGAAAACCAAACGTGATGTATGTTGCAATTTTAATATAGCATAAATATCGTTCATTCATATTTACTGTGCGTTCACACACACGAAATATCGAATGTGAGGTTTTGTCTTTTTCATTTCAAATATTACAAAACAAGACGAGTGATAGTTAAAAAACGTCTTGTTTCCTTAAATCCTTAATACGTAATATTAGAGACAGACAAACAATCGTGTGTGAACGTGTAGTAAATGTCATATTCATTTAACAGATTTTGACATAAACATTTTTTATTCAATCGTCAATTGGCGTAGAAATTGCGATATTCAACTTTATAAAATCTTCATTCAAAGGTAAGTCCCGACTTTAGCCAAAATTGACTTAAATGAATATGATCATTTTGAACGCGTGTAAGTATAATAATTTATTACTAAGAAAATAGCGGTTTTTATAGCTATAATATAAGATTTACAAGTACAATTAAGTTATACGTATTGTATAGAAATTTAATAATCTCTGAGAAACCTTCCATAGCAAATATTTCTAAATTTACTATACGTATTGCTTTGTAGATACAATTGCATTTCTAAAATTAAATTCATTCATTTTAAAGGAATTTCGTCGATGATTCGGAACTCAGCAGAATCGTAAAATATAGATATACGTACAGCTGTTAGGTACAATAAAACACCACATATAAAACTTTCAAAAGTGACTTCATTTTCCCATGCATCCTTTATTACATTTTCCATGTAAGTATGGATGCAAATCTTATCAAAATCAGAAATGGTTTTGAAAAAAACAATGCATAGTAGCATCGATCGACGATCATATATGCTGTACTAATAAGGTAAAATGCGCCTTTACGTAATGATTATCACGTAGTAGCTATCTTCAATAAATTTAATATGCGCTTCTGTGTTGCGATTTGAGCATTTGTTCCAGAGAATGAACCGGATCTCTCGAGTTCGTGTCCACGGTGTATGTTGGATGATAACTTGGAAATAAGTTCTGATTATTGGCTTGTGCTGATATGTCTAGACCCACTCATCAACCATTCATATTATTCGGAATACTAACAACAAATTTTGTGTCTGACACAATAGTCGTTGGGTCCAGTTACTTATACTATCTTATCCGTATATACTATAAACTACTGTACGAAGTACTCAGACCAAAATTTAGGTATTTTTTAACTTTATACTTTAAAAAAAATCTGTGTGGAAAAAGAAAAAAGACCTACACTTTGTGAAAAATTTGGAAACTGCTAATAGTTGGTTTAAAATCATAATTATTATTTCAACGCTCTATGAATCTTTTATAGTTTTGAAATATTAATTAAAACTGAATATATTTACTCAAAAGTTATTGTGAATAAATTATACGAAAAATGCTTAAAATAAAGTTATTTAAATAAACACCAGTTATCATAAAGAGTAGTTCAAAACGTCTCTCGGCTTGGCACGTGATAATTCTTAGGACATAATTCTTACTATCCTCTAGATAATTTGAATAGTAACGAGTAGTAATAATATAGATTTCAGTAGTTAGGTAGACTACAAGCAATAATGAATAGCCAATTTTTTGAGAAATTTGACAAAAGTAAAAATATTATTTAATAGCGTAAGTTAAGGTAGAAATTGTTGATTTTATGAGAACTTGTGATACTTTTGTCAAAGGTTTGTCATTTGGATAAATTAGTTACTATTATAAACCTAATTTAATAAAATAATATAACATTATTTTATTATTATGGTCAATGTCACCGGAAACATATATTATGTCAAATAATGGCGGACAGTTTTGGTGGGATCGAGAAAAAAATGGACGCAGTTTTTCCACAATTACTGAATTTCCTGCGGGGCTATTGTGTATCTTTTTGACAGTTAAATGATACGAACTCCAAGCTCGAATTTTCGTATATTCACTGT
>DVZL01006125.1:0-11570 GCA_018236625.1 Lasaia peninsularis
GAAGTGCTTTAAAAACAACTATTCCGCCATCTTGGTTGGCCCGCCATATTGGATTAGAATGTTGTTATGAACCTTATCGTGCATTGTCATCCAAACTAAATGTGTATACAAAATTTCAGCATAATCGGGTGAAGAGTCTACTTCAAAATTGACTTTTAAGATCCCACCCAAACACACATACTTACATATATACAATGCAAGTAAAATAAAGGCTTTTGAAAATCACATGTCTTTCAAACAAAAACTTAATATTTTTTTGCAACTCTCGCAAAAAAACACATACTGAGTTTACTTTTCTACAGTCTTATTATTCGATTTTGTTCACAAATTTAGAGATGATCTGTTAGTAAAAGTTTTTTGGTATATGTGATCTAAAGCTTTTTTATTTTAATGCATTACGACCTTTCCGTGTATATTTCTAGAGCTTTTCTAGTAAAACCCAAAAGCCAATTTAATATAAATTCAAAGGATAGAAGTACACGTACTCTCTGGATTTCATATTACAATTGTTAGTATGACCATTTATATTCAGAGTTATTATGTCTGCAATTCTTGAACCTTAGAGTAATTATTTAAAGCTTGGAAAAAATTACAAACGCGTTAATAAATGATAGCCAACATTACATTTTAAATTTATACCTTTTTTACTATAATTCCTAAAGTTAACGGTATAAAAAAGCCTAAAACCTACCTCGGATCATAGGTTGCTCACTAACTAAATTATACTGAGTGTAAGATACGCCGTTGGCCGCGTAGGGTGCCGGGTTCAATTACCAGGCAACTTTTCTTAATTTTTTTTCAGACTATTCTGAGTGAGCATTACATGTGAGGATTGGATTGTGCCCGAAGTGGCGATAAGCTTGCTACCTATCACATCATGGGTCGTAGTATCTTGGCTAATAATGGGTGTTCTAGTATGGATATACTATACTTATATATATCTACTAGACTTTCGAGTCGTGGATATACTAGCACAGTTTTGCCTACCCCTTCTGGGATAATAGGCGTGAAAGTACTTTAAGATATCTATACAGATTCCTATTAATTATTCAGCCTATGTTGGTCAAAGGGACCATTTCTGAACTACAAAATTTACAACTTACCACAGCATAGTGTGCAAACTATGTTCTATTCAATAAAGAAATAATAATAGAAATCTAATTGTGCTTTCTGAATTATAATCAAATTTAGATTTTGGCTTTTCGGATCTCCCACAGAACCCCCTTAAGTAAACGGGATAATAAGTAGCTTATAACTTATGTCGGAATATATGTAAGTTATAAGCTACTTTTAAAACGTAACCCGCTAGGTAAATTTATTACGACCGACATACAAAAATTCTAAAAAAATTAAAAACGTGTTTAATTACCAGTTTTTAGTCGTCTATGATTTTTTTTTAATTTTCAATGTTTAAAATTCACTCTTCTGCAGTTTTATTTCATGTATAGATAGATATACAATATACATATACAGACCTGGGATATTGTTAAATAGAAAAATGACAGGAACGAGCATTTAAAAATAATTGATTAATTCCAAAATGGTTGCGTAAAGGTAATGACATTATCCAAATTCCCAGACCCTTGTCACAGTGAATAATGCAAAAGTGTTATTACAATGAATAAATTAACCTATACTTCACAGATTTATCCAATGAAGGGATTTACACGAGTTGATCTCAGTTTGCCATCGGCCAAATGGCTTTTGAGATATGGACGTCTGATTTCAGTCTGACGCAGACTCATTGACGAGCTGTGATATTCACTCACTATATAGCTTGGTCTTTTTCACAAACATATATACTACATAGTATAAAATAAATAATAGTTTAAAAAAACTAAAAAACACGCTTTTATTTCTTGTACAACTAAAACTAGAAAATAAATTTAAGTTATGAAGAGTTCATGTTACAGGGGGAGAAAACCAAACTTAAGTTTTTAACAAAATAATTTAATTCAGAATAAACAGCGTGGGGTGTGTATCTCTACTGTGGTTCATCTCTAATATATAGTTGCCTATAGAATGATTATGATATTTTAAATAACAAGCACCCAACAAGAATGGCTCAGTTGGGAAATCAGACATCTCAATAAACATCTCAATAAATAATAGATTGTTTATTTTATTTTTTTCCTGTTCTTTTGAGAAACTCTTACATTTCCAAAGCAAACACAATTCCAAAAAAAACCTCATGTACCTACTACTACTAAAAGAACACAGAACTAAGCTCGGTCATCCAGGTTCTAGTAATTAATGTTCATTTCTAATTGCTAGCCCTAGCCATCCTGGTTCCAGCTGTTAACGAGTATTTTGACCTAGGCATTGTTTTCATCCTCACACACAAATACTAATTACTGTGATTGATTAATTGATTTTGCTTAATGAGTTTCAAGTGCTATTGTTAAGGCTTTACAGGGAAAACGTAGGTGGATGATCAGAGCGGGACAACTGTGGAACTGTATGTTGTTAGAAACCTGTCATCTTCACAGAATACTGAGGTTATTATATCTTACGTATAGACACAAAGGCCTTAATGTTCTTAATAGCCCGAGATCCACGAATAGCCAGACTGTCATCAAATTATAAGGCATTGAATTTTTATTGTATTTTCTTAGACATAACATTGGTTATGCTGTTGTTATTTTTGAAAATATAAAAAATAAAATATTATAGGTAGGGTACAAATTTAACATCTGGCATCACTTCTTTAAGCTAATCGTGAGAAAATGCTTACCAGCTTTATATTTACCACATTTTAAACTTTCATAAAAATTTAATTTAGGTAACAATTTAAACGTAGCAACAATTTAAAAAAATCTACTTCATTTTCATTATTATATGGCTTAAATTATTTTAGCCTTTTATTAAAAAAATAATAAATTATAAAATTCTACTTGTAATGGCCTCGTAATGTCATAACAAGCACACAAAAAAACATAGACGAATTGGGAGCCTGCTCTTTTCAGTCGGTTGAAAAGGAGAAGAGGTTTCCTAAGACGTTTTCTGAGTAACGAAATAATTTCGATGGTTCCTACCTACTACAATATATTATAATTTGTAAACCTTTGTAACCTGAAAACGGAAGAAATCCATGATGTCTCAAATAGCAACGGAGCCCGTAGCTCCTACCTAAGTTGAAAGCATACGTTGAGAAAGTTACCAATCAAAATGTACATACAAGTTACATATTTTATTTTTAGCATCCACACCATTAAAACTTATTATTTAATAAGTATACGTGTGCTCCACAAAGTTTGTGTTGGTTTATGGGAGCCCACTTTCAGTATTAATTTTATTCTATTATTAGAATTTGTTGTTATAACAGCAACAGAAATACGTAATCTGTGAAAAATTCAACTGTCTAGCTTTAACGGTTCTTGAGATAAATCTGACAAACACCCAGAGAGCGAGACGAATTTGCCGGGGCTCTATTTTCACCGTTTGGGTACGGAATCCTCTATTTTTGGTGGATTAAACAATGGAAAACATCTTGATCTCGATTTAAATTAATAGCACCTACATGAGAAGCACCAACTTAAAAAAAAACTCAAAACAAACATACGAAATACAGACTGTTTGAGAACCTTCTCTTTTCTGAAGTCGGCCAATAACAGTCACGTTAGTTAATCTGATACTTAATTAAATAATCAAATAACGATTGTCATTATTGGAGTTAACATGTTGAAATGTAATCAAACACTAATTTAAAATCCATTCGGGTCAGTCCCGAGCAGTATACGGAACCTTACAAGAGTTTTTAAACTGTTTTACGACGCTATTAATTTATTTAAAGGCTCATAATGTTCAATAGTTCTTATAGTCTTCTTCGTCCTAGTCTATATCAAATAATATCGGGGTCGGCTACAAAATGTAAGTAAGAAAAACTCATTGGTACATTGCGGTGTTCGAGCTTGGATTCTCTGAACGGAGTTCCAAATCTTTAATTACTAGATTACTAAGGCTTCAATAGTATCTAGAGTAAATATAAATTGGTCCAGGTTCCGTTATAGAATAGGCCAACTGCCTTCTACCAAGGCAGCTCATAAGAGGCGAGCACAGGGTCTATTGTCATCAACATTGTGACATTGAATAGGTGGTAGAGTCTCGTAACGACTCGCCCGGATTGGTACTACCTATTCCTGCCACGATAGCATCAGTTTTCGCTGTTGTCGTGTTATACTTTAGAGGATATAGCTAGCACTGACGCTATTGTGGCAGGAATAGGTAAGGCGGTGGTACTAATCCGGGCGAGTTGTTGCAAGTCTCCATAACCTAGTCAATGTCATGGTGTTGGTGACAATAGACCATGTGCTCGCCACTTACGAGCTTCTTGGGTGGAAGGCAGATAGCCTATTTAACAACGTAACCCAGACCAACACGGGGTATGTGAAATCACCTCTGAACTCTGAAGTATGCCCTATATACAAGTATCATCCATTTGGAATTGGCGGAGTAACACTTCAGTTGAGAACAATCTTCTTTTTGTATTCGGTAAAAACTACTGTTAAATTCTGCAAAGAAAGTTCGAAAATTATTTCTTTACGGATGCGAAAATTATTTTTATTGTTAGCTAATTATATAAAATATTATTTTAGCCGCCATAACGAAATAAATTTAAATGCTATAGTTATATAGCACTAGCGACCCGCCCCGGCTTCGCACGGGTATTCTATACATGTCATATACACATAAACCTTTCTCTTGAATCACTCCATCTATAAAAAAAACCGCATCAAAATCCGTTGCTTAGTTTTAAAGATTTAAGCATACATAGGGACAGACAGAGAAAGTGATTTTGTTTTATAATATATAGTGATATCTGATTGTACTTGACCGGTTTTAATTCTAACGATCCTATCGTTCCGAATACTAAAATGAAATCTATAATTTGAAAATATTGAAATTAGGATCTTGCCGGGACAAGCATAAAGTCCAGGATTTGTATTCGATGCAAAAATATTCTGAACGGTGCAAAATAAAATAATAAATTCTCGGTCTTATAAAAATAGTTTAAAGAAACATTTAATCTGGTCTGCAGATTGGAGAGTGAGCATAAAGGATTTAATCTCACAGAATAGTGAGTTTTCATTTTACTTTGAGTACAAAATGTTAACCCGATAGCTGCATTAATTGACCCAAGGTCTGGCCGGTTTGCGATCCCACTCGCCTAACAAAACAACCTGCCTTCGCGCAGATTAAAATTTGTACACAAAGTGTTTGCTCAGGTTTGAGAACGTTAAACGCTCTAATTGGTGTTGGACCAATAACACGTAAGCGAACATGAAATTTTCCAGTTAAGGGAATAGCTGACGAATATAAACCAGCGATTCTTAAAGTTGGTTCGACAGACCCTGGGACTGCTTGGAAAAAGTTCGATAGAAAAATATTCTCGGAAATTATTTATTTTATAACGTATTATTTAAATAAGTCAAGAGTTGACGAAAATAAAAATGATTGATACAAAAATTATCAAGAAAGAAAATAAATTACGCACCTTGTAAATTTAACAAATTTTTTTTATTATTTTTTATCGTATACCTTCTTATATGTTACATATACATATAAATACGTCTTATACGTCTATCTTTATGGTGACATAAATCCATACTCTATACACACCATAAATAGAGAGTCGCTGTCTTTTGGCTGTGGTCATGTCTACCGGCCACCATTTCCTCCAAACTGTTACATGTCACTATCATTAAAATGGCAGGAGTAGGTAAATAGGTGGATCCGTCCCTGGAGCTGTGCTAACATAATTCTACGACAAGTAAATTTTTCTCACAAAAACTTTTGTTCAGATGATTTAGTGTCTTTGATTTGTAATAATTTGGGATATGTTAAATAAAAAGTTTGGGAACCGTTCATCAGCCTAACAAAATCATAATAGAACATTCTTCGGCATCGACAATTGGTATAAAATTCACTGCAATCCCTGGAATTGTCGTCGGCAGTTATTATTCGGCGTGTAAACTGGAATTTGTCTCTCCAGGACATGGCTGGTTTTGTCCGGGAGTTCCCCGTAAATTCGCATGGTTCGCTGGTTCTTTTCAAAAGTCGCGGTCGGTTTTACGCTTTCGGTGCCATTGTTCGTGGCGTTTTGACTTTGAATTTTAACTGTCGTCGTTCAGAAATAGCACGATGAATAATATTTTCCGTTGCAATTTGGGTTTCATTAATTACTGAGCATTTGTGACGGCTTTTACTTTCGCTTCCTGGTTTTATTGTTGTCTAATTGCAATCTGTTTAGCTTTTTGATACAGATATTTTTATTAAACCATTGTTGTATCGAAGCTTTGGTGCTTTTGTGGTGAGTGCTACTGAGTTCCATTCTGGTATTCCAGGTTCGAAACCCGCTTTATACCATGGGGTTTTTAGTGTAAAAGTTCATTTTGAGTGCTCTTGTGTAAAGAATGTCTTGTGGAAATCTGGATTCATGTATTCGAATTCTAACTAATCTAAATTGGAACTGGTTTCCCTTTAATCTGCAGAGTTGTCAAATCTCCTAGATTAGGTAATCGACCCTGATATCCTCTGATAAAGAAAAGGGAACAGACTCGGACAAAGATATATACATCGATCGTTGTGATGCTTTCGTATAGGGTTTTAACAACCTCATAATCCACTAGTAAAATAATGATTATTACATAAAAAAATAAGAAAAATACATGTATTTCAATTGACTTATTGGAATGCCTGAGACCGTGCAAAATGGAGGAGAAAATTTAGGAAAGCGGATCTTGGATTCCTTAGAACAATCAGGACCAATACTACGATGATGATGACAATGAGTAAGTCAGACTAGTCTTGTTCCAAATTTTAATTATTCTTAAGGTTTTTGGTGTTTAAAAGCCAATTTGTATTACTTTTTAAGCAACTTTAATAACCAGCCAAGTGTGAGTGGGACTCGAGCACGAATGTATCATCAAAACCTACCGCAAAAAAAACACGTGTCCTTTGAATATTTCTTTATTTTGTTTTTAATAAGAAGTTAATAAGAAGTAGCTTAGGATACTTTTATTTTAAAATTATATTAAAATACTAGCTGTTGCCCGCGACTCTACGTGGGTTATAATCCTGTAGCAATTACGTTATCACGACACAATGTACAGAAATAACTCTTCTACATTTTTATTATATGTATAGATTTAAATTCGAAATCGGACATAGTCACAGGCACAGCTATTCTTTAAAAGAAATGCATGATATAATTGAACCGAGAAGAAATCCAGTTGAAAATATTTGAAATAAATGTGATTCACCGCGAGCCTACACAGCATTAAGACTCTCAGTAAAGATGCACCCGACGTGACCAATCTCTAAAATCCGGTCTGAGAGCCCCGGCCAGTGTCCTGGGGATGGCGGAATGTCAAGGGTAGCAAGGAAAAATGAAAAACGTGCAGGAACGTTGTGGGGAACTACGTCCAATATGCAGTGAGATGTGGTCTATTAAAGATATCTCTCGCATAATGCGATCCACTCGATCTTACATGTGAGTGATATCATTGAATAAACACTTATATCTAACACTTACACCCATATTCTTAGTTGTTTCCTCAACGTTTCCTCCACTCGACTCATCTTTAGTTGAGAAAAATTTTATTCGTAGTTGTCAAAAACATCCTCGACTTGAGGAGATTTCTCTTTCGAGTCGAGGTGTGTTGAGGGAGGAACTGTCAAAACTCAAGGTACGTCGCGACCTACCTTGAGAACTGAGGAATTCCTCGAACTCGAGTATTGTGTTCTGTGATCAAACAAACTTTTGTTTTCTAAGTATAAGAGATACTTGTAAAAATGTCTGATTTTGAAAATTTCATAGAATATGTTTACGAAAATCCATAATATTACCCTACGCGACCTTTAAAAAAGACTTTACCAATCCAATAGAGTATTATGATAATGAACAATTTCAAAGTAGGTTTAGATTTGGGAAAGAAACAGTTTTATACGTAATTCCACCCCTTTGTCTCGAAAAATAAGTACAAGAAATAGAGGTCTTTCAACACAATTAGTAGGTACAATTGCTTGTATCGATTAAATTTTATGCAGGTGTCTTTCAGGTTTCAAGTATTAAATATTTAATAATATTTGCTATTTATATTATCACCACCTCAGTGGAGGTATTGTGAAATACACTCAAGAAACCAACTAAGAATACGGTTTTAGAGGAAATTTCGAGGAGTTCCTTGAGGCGCCCTCGAGTGGAGGAACGTTTGAGGAAACAACTAAGAATACGGGTGTAAAGTCCATAGAAAACTGCCAAAAAACCTCTAAGTCCAAGAATTTGAGTTAAGTCCAATAACATTGTTCGTTATTTATTATTTGTAAGAAAAGTTTATAGTTTTGTTAATTTGATCTAATAAATACTTGTATTTTTTTTCAATTTATCACAGTGATTTTTTTTCTTAGAGTCAAAGGGAAAGTTATTTTTAACCTTTATGCGCCTATATCTTAATACGCAAAAACTGGACTAAGGGATTTTACGAACTGGTGCATCCATTTAAGTTAATTTACCCCTAATCACCTTTATTAAAAAACATAGGAGTTGCCATTTACAAAATTTACCATTATTTTTCTATGACGTTTTATTTTATAATATTTTGAATGTTCATTCATGTCGATCTATTTTAAAAATTGTATAAGAATTAGGTATTTCAAATAAGGAGTTTAATAAAATTACAGCAGAAAGCTTCTTAAGATCCATATGTTTAAAAGTGTTAGGCTAAGTAGAAATATCATACCCGTTTTTCATTGTAAAATCCCCGGTAAGTTAGGCATAATTTCTGCAGGTTAAATTCAAAAAATACATTATTCAGTACTTGATTTTTAAAAGGGTTTTATCTCAAGAACTTCTATCCAAACTACCACAAGTATTTCCCTATACAAATAATATATATTTCTGTTGTAATTTATTAATCTTATTTAATTTTCAGCCCCTTTTGCACCAAGAATACTTAAAATGTCTACAAGTAGTATTCCTCTTGTAGACATAGATCCGTCAGGTGTGTTTAAATACATATTAATTAATGTATATGATAAAGCAAAAAGTGAATCTGTACCTCAAATGGTTATTGTGAGAGGTTACAAAAGATGCAATTATCATTCAGATATTTTTGATGAGGTTTGTTTTGATGAAGTTGTATTTATTTATTTAAGTTGTATCTTTAAATTGATATAATCATTAACTGTGAGTGATTGTTGAAATTGTTAAAAAATTGATTTCCACAAGAAATTCTTAGATTTTTATGAATGATCTTGTAATTTTAGTTTTTCTGTCCACTCTTATGTAGAGATCCCGACAGCATGCCATTTTATTTTTAATTCATACTTAACTAAGGCCAGTTGCTCTTGCGACTTTGGACCAAGCACACAGTTTTTATTCTTTTAAATAGTTGTCTTTTTATCACTTACTAGTTACCAGACCCGGCTTCGCACAGTAGTTGACATAATGACAACAGCGCCATCTACTGGGGTCCAATTGTATTTTTAAATCATACACGAAACCATTATAATATTTGTATAAATTTTCAACCCAATTGGTTTAGCCATTTAGAAGTTATGTGAAATAGAAAAGTATGGAAAGATAATTCTTACTACCCATTCTCCCAATACCCGTTAGCTGTAAGAATGAAGAATTTTCCCACAGTAAAAAGTAGCCTATAAACTGTTTATCAGGAATAATGTCTGCTTCTAATGGTAAAAGAATTTTTCAAATCGGTCCAGTAATTTTGGAGACTTCAATACTAACATTCAAATCTTTCCTCTTCATAATATTGGTATAGACACAATAAGTGATACATTTTATTCCTTCATTATAATTGAGTAATGGGAGATGCTATTTTCTCTTTGTACTAAAAATCATAATACATGGATTGCAGTAATTTTTTTACATTAATGATTGGTGTATTTACCAACTTACTGGGAGTTAAAACAAATATGATATCTACAAACTATTA
The DNA here is from genome assembly GCA_018236625.1 of Lasaia peninsularis. Lineage (NCBI taxonomy): Eukaryota > Metazoa > Arthropoda > Insecta > Lepidoptera > Riodinidae > Lasaia > Lasaia peninsularis. The sequence continues at coordinate 9,957 of DVZL01006125.1, forward strand.
ATACTTTCAGGTCCAAGAAAAGTTATCTCCATTAGATTTGGAGCCTCTAGGTGGTGGTAGAATTTCTCATGATCCAGACAATAAGAAAATACATATTTATGGTTATTCTCAAGGATATGGAAAAGCGGACCATGAAATAACTGCTAAATTAGTTAAAGATGCTTTCCCTGGATATGCCATATCAATAAGTGATGAAGGGTACTAATGTTTCAAAAGACAGACTCCTAAAATCTCTTTTTGTTTTAAACTCAATTATACAATGTACAGCTGAATTTTTGAGTATGTATCTTTCCCAATTTAAAAAAAGATGTCTTGCAGAAATAGCAAATTTGGATGCATATTATTTAATATGTAATTGAATCAAGTAACTATTGGAGTGATTAATAGTTTAGTAAAATGTTTTTATGCTTTTTATTTTAAATTATAGATTATACTTAGTACCTATATTTATTTTATACAATTTCCCTTGACATTTTGAAAAAAAAACTTTAATTTAAAACAAATTTAACAAATGCATGAGGTTTTAATTTTTAGTCTGTTTTAAATTTTAAGTGTTAATTTTCTCTTATATCTACGATCATCAGAAACAAAATAGCTCAAAAGAGGCTTATTATTATTGTCTATTTTAAATCATTTTAATATAAGTAAATTTATTTACTCCTGGCTCTACAGGATTTTTTCCTAGAAATTTGTATACTATGTCTATGCTCTTTGGCATCTAATACTACAAACACCACCAGGTGGTATTCTTGCACTAAAAACAGTTAGTAGAACTCTCATCTTACTTAGTGTGTACTATTGTTATAGTAGAACTGTAATTTTACTACTGTTATAACTATACGTGGATTATATATTTTTTTATGAATTACTAGTTTGCTGTTAACCAGGTGGCAATTTTACAACTTAAACAAACTTAGTAGGCGATCAGAATGCCCGAGAAATCATTATTAAACCTCAACCTGGTGCTACATTCTTATTATTGTGGGAGGAGGAATGGTTTTGTAGCTTGCTGCACGTCGTTTAACGCCGTCGGAAAGCAGTTTGTCCTAAAAATATGTCTTATCATAAAATTTAAATAAATATTACTAAATTTCAAAGTAGTACCTAGATTGTATATTATAAAAGAACATAATATGACCACTAGTAAGCACAAAAAGAAAATGTTTGGATACAATTTGCAGTCATCTGTAGTACCTACTTAAAATTACTGTAAACAATCTAAGCTTTATCACTACACTAATGTATTTTTAACTGATTAGAAAAAAGGATGCGGTTTCTCAATAATATGCTTTTTTATGTCTTTTTGCGGATCAAAACTTCATAGTTTATGAATTTATTTCAGTTGTCTCTTTTGGTTTAAGGTACAATTATTTTTAAAAAAATCTTTAAAAGATGAGGTGAAAAAAGGAGACATACATTTACACTCTGTTAATCATTTCGCCCAGCAGATTAACCAATCAACACTGACTATATAGTACACTAGCGGACGCCCGCGGCTTCGCCCGCGTGGATATCGGTTACCGCTGCAAAAAGCCTGCTCAAGAAAGACATGGTCAGCTAAATAATTCGCAGGTCAATTCACAGAAACCGACACTAACATTGACGACGCAGTCA
>DVZL01006126.1:0-11569 GCA_018236625.1 Lasaia peninsularis
ATTTTTCTGAATAAGCATTTCATTGCCCGGGATTGGCGTGTGCCCGAAGTGGCGATAGGCTTGCCACCTATCAGGGCCCTAGTACCTTAGCTAATCGTGGGTGTGTTCTAGTATATCTACTGGACTTACGAATCGTGGATATACTAGCACACCTCTGCCTAGCTCTTCGGGGATAATAGGCGTGAAGGTACTAATGGAACCAATGATTGAAACTGCCAAAAGCGAATATTGGAAGTTTAAAAGCGTAACGTATTTTTCTATGAGGCCGGCATCGACTTTTTCCATTGGCGAAAAGCCTCATATTTTTAGCTGTTTTTGATCTGTCTGACAATGACAAATACGGTTTATCATTTCCGAACGGATGGACGGGGGGTGCAATTGTGTTTATAGTTTCAACGTAATAAAATATATTTCAAAACAAGAGTTAAAGTGCACAAAGACTATTTGAGAACGCGTTAGAAAAGTATAAAAATAAATAAATATTTTTTTTATATTAAGTTTTAATAAATAAATAACTGTTCTATCTAAATATAAGATTTGGATGGAACCGTTCAATAAATATGTAGTAAGATTTGATGAAAGTACATTTTTTATTTATTTTATAATTTTAGAATGTATTGAAAGCAATGAGAGAAATGATATAATGAAAGTAGATTTTGGTAATCAATAAGAGAATAGGCACTCTGAACATACAATATTATCTAGTGACCATACAAATACCTCATACAAAATGCTGACTAGGCAAGTAACTCAAAAGTAATTTAAAACTAAAGCAGAGTGATTAATAATTTATTCATACGAAATTTTTAAACGCAATAATTTCAATAACAATATTTTCCAGAACCATAATCAGGATAGTTATAGTAATGCAGCAATAATCTTAAAATATTTTAGTTTTGTATATCAAATAATGCACACTATGATGCCTTAAAACAGAGTCGGATTAAAGTAGCGCCGGGCGCATATTAAAAATCTATAAAGAGTCCCCGATACTAACTACTCATTATCTATTTTTGACACCATTAAATAAATTAGGCAATGACAGTTGCTTTTTTGATGATTGAAGTAATTAAATACTTAATTTCAATATGCCTGAACACATTTGGTAATATGGCGTATGTGCCAATTGATATGAAAAGTATTTCTTTTTTTTTCATGTTTGCATGCGACAAAAGCTTTTTTTTTCTATAATATCTACTTAAAATATATAATGTATCTTTAAATTCATAACTAAGTCTAAGATTGTTTACAATACATGCACTATAACCAAAGTGAAACATATCATCTAGTTATCTATATTTAAAAACATGCAACACCATAACAGGAAAATCAAAAACAGATCGATTTCGAACAGAAACTTTACTTTAGATCATATTCAGTAAAAACTACCAAAAATAAGACGGTTTTTGTGAAGTAATAAGATATTTTATAGAACGTTAGAATGGTCTAGAACATCACTAATAAAAAAAAAATATATCCGTTCTCGGGTGTGAAGTACGTATTATTTGCGAATTTGTCTAGTTCCTTAGTGTCTAACAAAATAGAGGAACAAAAAGTGATTCCGCGATTATTGAAAAGTGGTTGACTTTAATTAAATTAGGTATTATTAAAAAGAAGCAAAATACTATGTATTTACTATATATTATGTATCATATTTTATATGATTATTCTATTTTTATCAGTAAACATGCAAAAGTTCCAAAATTTAGTTTTGAATGTCCTATAATTCTTAATGTGATCTTCATGCTGCTAACGTGCGTGTTGAAAAACTCATACGCATTCTGTGAACGACCAATAATAATTTAATTTTTAGCACTGTAGTCGATGTGCTATGGTAAAATGCGAATAAATAGCACCGAAAAAAGGCGCAGTGCAGCTTCTATTATTTTTTTTAATGATATTGGAAGGCAAACAAGCAGACGGATTTCCTGATGGTAAATAAATACCAAATGTGGAAATAGTGCGTTGCCAACCTGAGACTGGGATGGTAAGCCTCTTGCGTGAGTAAGTTTACCAGCTACCCTACCCTCCAAACCAGAACACGACAATGGCGAGCATGGACGCTGTACGAGTAGTGAGTAAAGCTGTGGTATTAAAAGTAATTACAAATGGAAGTGTTAAGGTAATAAGACTTTTCTTAAATTTGCTTTTGTCAGTATAAACAATTACTTTAGTGAACTGATGTGTAATAAATGTTTTTTTTAATATATGTTCACATTTCCCGACTTAGAATCCGTAACGTAGCATTATTAATATTTAATATACATATATGTACCAGGTACCTATGTATATTAAATATTAATGTGTACCTAGATAATGCTAAAACCGTAATCTGAAGTGGCAGGAATATTCAATATACCTACATACAACCGTGCAGATTGGGGTGCTATATTGTAAACTAATGAATGCAAACAAATACAGAGGTCAGAAACGTACCAATAACTTAACCATTCGAAGAGAGTGAAATCTATAGGTAGACCCGTCATCCCTGCTGATAGTGCACTATTTTACAAAAATTAAAATTTAAGTACTTAGTATTAAAAAAAGTTAAAAATTTTCGGGAATTTTCAAGTAACATTGTATGATTTTTAACAGTGTATAGATTATTTGTTAAATAAACAGAAAATTCATATATCTTTAAAACTTTTAGATTGGTCATCCATATAAAAATTTAAAGGTATATGTTAATAAATATTAAATACAATCGTTCTAGTAGTTCAACTGTAAGTGCTTATATTTTTTATGTATCTTTTAGATTTAAAAAAGTATTTATTAATATCTGCAACTATAAGTTAAATACAATCTTCCCGAACGCACATGTGAAGTTATAATCAAAACTAGCTGAAATTATTAGTCCAAAACCCCTTAGGCTTCTATTTCGTATCTACAATTACTTTGAGAGTTCGAACCAAGTAAGACTGCAGACACTTACCCACTGATTCTAGCTAGATGATGTTTGGTCCCTTTGTCTTTAGCCCATGTTGCTATATATCGTTTCACCGAACCGCTTGATTGCCCGACAGCCATTATTTTCTCATACATTTTCTCCCACACCCTAGGTACAGCTAAAAATCTGCAAATACAATACACCTTACAAAATACAATACACCTTATTATTTTTTAATATTGCTACATAGAATGTCTAAATTAGTTTATGAAATGTGATTCTGCCTACCCCTTCAGGAAAAGGGGCGTTACGATATTTATTTTTATTTAACAGTTTAATTACCTTTCACAATTTAAAATAACATAGCCAGTGTTGCATTAAGCGAGCGCGGGGCCCCCGGCATATTCTGTCACGGGGCCCTTTATTTATTTTTATAATAATATTGAATAAGCTTTACTCAATAATTCCCTTTAGGAGGAGAGTAGAAAATCCAGACGAGCTGTCTCTATTAATTCTAAATATCATATTTTATCTTTAAGCTTATTAGCTCACACCTATGCATGGATAAGACTAAATGAGCCGTAAAATCATGTTATCTTTCCTACTGATAACAAGTGTGTATAAGAATTTTCTTTCGGTATTTTTTTAATTAGTCCTATTTTTTTAGTTATTCCCCTGTTTTTATCTAATTTTCAAATTTAGATAAAAGTCCGGGGAATACCAAATTCATTAAGAATTAACCAAACTTCAGAGTATAATTACTAAAACACACTACACTAAAAAGCGCATTATTTAAAACCCAACCCAACTGAGAATTTACCAGTGATATGGTGTATGATATGATAATATTATGCCTTTTTAGAACATTTTTGATGAGCTCTTTCAAATAATACTAACTAATTATATGTAAATGTTTTCAAAAGTGATGGAATTATAAAACAGGTTTTAATACAAAAGCAACATAAGATAATTGCAGTGTTAACTGTTTTAATTATTATGTTTGGGTTCTAGAGCGTCCCATAGACAAGCATACATAATAATGTGAACTGGCAAAAATAACTCTCGAATTTTGTTTTCCTTTCAAAACTATTATTATCTAAATAACGTGTGTTTTTGTTTCGGCCTAACAGTACGCGCTTCGGACTTCCATTCGGGTTGTCCAAGTTCGAAACCCGCTGTGATGCAATGGGTTTTTTTTAACTTGTTTCAATTTTCTGAGTGATCTTAGGGTGAAGGAAAACATCACGAGGAATCCCAGATTCATTGAATTCGACCTAATCTAAGTTTTGGGCCTAGTTCCCGTTCGAGGTTGCAGAAGTCAGATGGCAGTCGCTTTGCGTAAAAACTGGGGTCCTTGTCAAATCCCCTGGTTTACATAGTCCACCCCAATGTCATCTAATATACACGCGATAAGGCTAAGACGAAGAGAACATGTTTTTGGTGTATAAAACGGATAAGTTTGCCGAGTCAGTTAGTAGCCCATAAAATCCTACCTGGTAGGTCTAACTTCTTTAAGGGTCTCTACTAGACTCCCCTTAAGAGCATCTGGTTGCGCGAAGTACACTGCAACTGCATTTGTCAAGGTTGTGTAGATATCCACTACCTGATAAAACATTAATTATCGGATTAACCTTATCACGTAGCGGTCAATTATTTTGCACTAATAATTCATTTCACTTGATATCTAATATCCTCAATTGATTGAAAAGGATAATCAAATAAGATTAATATACTTGCAACTAGTAACAATGCTGCTAAATTATAAAAATAATATAGTTTTAATCTAGGTCATATCGTCTTAGAACAACTCGCTGTTTCAATGCTTGCCATCACTGTTACAAAGTCAGAGTAAGTTCTGATAATTTCATGCAAGGAGATAAATCCTCGAGTTTAGTAAGATTCATACCAATGGTTTTTTGGGTTTCTATAGCACATCTTTGCAATAAAGAAATCTATCTCCTGATTGCCTTTTTGTACGTCAAACTAAAAAATCATAATATTATTTTTAAATGTATCATTAATAATAAAAATATTAACCTGTGCAGCAACGTGACTGAGTGGTAGGTAGGAGATGATGCGATCCACCGTCGGTCGTAAGTCATATACCCTCTCTCCGATCGTGAACGCGTCCCAAGTGAGGTTGTCGTGAGACAACATTACAGCTTTTGGTGGACCCACGGTTCCGGACTAAAACATTTCATTTAAACATAAAATACCAATTGATTATTGATTAGGCTTAGTTTTGAGTTCCCACAGACACGCATTTATGCGACGGGCATACATTTACTTATTTCTTCTATTCTAAATCTCTTAATCTATTTGTATCAGTAGGTATTGTTCACTAACACTCCTATATCACAAATATTATATTGTTTAGATCAAATAGGTCAAGTATGGATATCATAACACCCTTTTACAATAAAAATCGTCTGGCTATTAGAAATAAAAAATGAACTATATGTTAGATACTATTAAACAAAAATGAAATAATATTACGGTAAAATGCGATAATGCTTTGTTTTAAAAGTATGTAATCAGTGATATAGGGGTTTCAGACGGTAATTTTAAGGTGAATTCCCCAGTAGATTTGTTAAAAACTGTATATCTCTCTCTTAACTTCAATTATTGATTTAACTCTTTTCTTTAGGCCAAGATCAAGGTAGGTATTCAAGTTTACGGACATGATAAAATTTAAATTTATTTAATATGTGTCCATGTCAATAATAATCACACATATCACGTTTTATTACCTTGTTATGAGTAGATATGAAGCCATAAATTGATTATTTCATGACTTGTTACATTTTAGCATAAATTATATTATCAGTTATATAACTTGCTTTTTGATAATATCAAATATCACATATTATGTGATAGGTATATTTGCCCAATAATAATTTTACTTTTTTATTTAAATATAGTAAACTACTCATTATGATAAAAGTACCATCTAGAGATTAGAAATGTAATAATAAACTGTCCCCAATACGTGGTATTGCTAATTCTCTTTAAACTGACCAACGTTTGTTTCTGCAAGTTTTATTGCCTTGAAAAACGTCAAAACAGAACGCTGGCCCTATGAGAATGAGATGTTTAATATCGCGGATAAGTCGTTATTAGGTGTGTAATCCCCAAATTATGTCTTTATCTACATGGTGTCGTTATATTTAGTTGTATAAACAAAAAAAACAAACAAATATAACCTCTTTATACGGATCAATGAAATTAATAGTCGCTACACATGCTACAATATTCTCCAACATATTATTTAACCGCCTCATTGTCCGAGGGCTAGCGTACACGCCTAACCCCATCGATTACTGGCGAGTTTCGGGTTTGATTCCTGACGGAGATATACATTTGTGTGATGAAATTAGATGTCTATATTTAAGTATTTCTATGTATTAGTAGTTAGGATAAATCAATTTGTGTTTATTATTTATATTAAATCAGCTGATATTCTTTAAGTTGAATGTATACCTAATCTAAATCAAATACTTATTCCAAATTATGTGTTAGGTATCCAGAGCTATTTCGCAGTTTTGTCCTATTCCTAGATCAATCTCATTAGACCCATCAATTCAGATTTTTACGATCACATCCACCCAAACCTACCTATTTGTTGCACGACTTTGAATCATTCCTTATCTTCACTATAGTTATCTACTTTGGTACTTGATCGATTATTTAAAATAGAATCAGTTTTAAATTGAAATATTTCCTTTGCTTAATGAAAATACGGTCGAAATTCCTATCCTGATTGTTGTTACTCAATTGTTTTAAGTGGCACTGACATCAAATTTGCTTACCGTGTATACTAGAGTGCAGCATTCGTTGACAGCTATGCTTTTTAATATATTATTTAATTGTGTGTCTGGTTCCTTGGCTCCCATTTCCATTATTTGTTCCCACTGTAAATTACAAAATATTCGTTTGAAATTTTTTGACTATCCAGGTTAGTATGTAATAATATGTAAATTTTGATTATTAATATTTCTAATATTTTAATACTTTTTATTATTAAAAAAATAAAACATAGTCCACTGTTATTGAGTGATAAATGGTATAGCAACCACGAATTTGTTTTACATAATATGTAGGTTTTGAATAAGTGACATAGCATAATATGAAGTAATTCTAAATATCCTATACAGAAGGGGCCCCGCGTATTCTTAATCCGTCTCTGCTCTCCGAGTTATTTCACTAATTGAGAACTAGTAGTCTGCAAAGTCCTTACTTTACAGACTACTAGATAGAGGGCCTTGATATCGTGGTGGTACGCGCTTCCGACTCCCATCCGTGAAGCCCAGGTTCGAACCTCACCGGGTAGGTTTTTTTTAACTTATTTCAATTTTCTAAGAGCTCTTACAGTGAAGGAAAACATCGTGAGGAAACCAAGATTCATGTATGTGAATTCGACCTAATATAAGATTGGGCCTAGTTTCCCTTCTGGGTTGTAGTTATATGATAGTTGCACTGCGTAAATACTGGCGCCCTGGTCAAACCACCTAGATTAGGTAGTCGACCTCGATATCATCACTACATAGTATGAAACAAAGTCGCTTACTCCGTCCCTTTATAGGGATACATAGGGATGTATGCTTAAATCTTTAAAATACGCAAGGGATTTTGATGCGATTTTCTTAAATAAGTAGAGTTTTTGAAGAGGAAGGTTTTTATGTATATAAGCCGGGGCGAGTCGCTAGTCTGTATAAAACGGGATAACGGGCAAGAAAGACAAACTTACACTATAAACGCCGGGAACGGAGGTATCAACCGGTCCCTCCCACTGAACAATAGCTTTCAGATGTTTTAAGCGACTTCGGACTGATAATATTTTTTCCAACTGCTTCTTATCTTGCACCGCGCATATATTCGCTCTTGACGATTCTAAACAATAAAAGCACGCTTCGGCCGAATTAGTCGTGTAAATTCCGGCGGCATAACCTCTGAAAAAAATTAAAATTATTGTTAAAATTGAGAAATGAAATGAAAATGAGATCTCTTACCAATATTAAAGGAAAATTCCGAGTCTCTGTATATAACAGACTGTCTGTTGTAGACCAGACAACTTGAAAGAGGCGAGCATAGCTTAACAGGGTCTTTTCTAACATGACCACTGGTGGTAGAGTGCTCGCCTACCTATTCCCATTATGACATTGTCGTATTCTGGTTCTGAGGGTAGGGAAGCTGCTAGACTTGCACAGAGGGCCTGACTCCTAGCCACAGGATAGCTACGCACCTAAAACATCTATGGTATCTATAGGCCACGGTTTTCTCTTGACATGAGGAGCATTGACTTGACATCAGCATCTACGACTTATACATAGTGCTCGACCACAGAGACAATATTTAATGTTATATTAGTCAAATACGTACCCTGCATGTATAGCGGCGAGATCTGCGACGTACCACTGTTCGGAGTTGAACCCGAGAATGCAAACTGAGTGGTTGCGTTCCAAACCGATTTTGAGGAAGCCTTTTGCAATTGTGCGCACGCGTTCTTGATACTGTCTGAAAATTTTTAAATTTAAAATAAGAACATCAAAATGTTTAATAACAAAAAGATTTTGTTATACCTAATACTCGACTTACATAGGTATGAAAAAAAATACCACTTAATTTTCTTTCTTATTTGTTATCTTATTTAATAATTTAAACTTAGTAAAAATATGAAAGAACGAGCGTTCGTTAACATTTTTTTGTTTTTGTTCATATTTCAAAAAGTGTTGGACTAATTGCCATAACATTTAAATGGGACCATCTCTGTAGTGATCTCTGATATATCCGTTGGGAATTCACGGAGTAATCGCGTAAAAACACCAAAAAAGAGTACAAAAAAACCATACAAACGAATTGAGAAACAAGATGATAATATACCTAACCTTCTTACATAAACGGTAAAAAAGGTAAATACACATTAATGTTATTATGTTTATCTTTTTCATAACTCTTTATAAACAGTCAAATGATGTTCGTTACTATAGCTAAAACTCGAGAAGTTTCTCTGGCTCTTCAAAAATAATCGGCATGAAGGCTTCCGTGCCGTATTTATTGTCTATATACGATAATTAAATTATATCTCATTTACCATATTATATTTTTTTCTCGTACCCATAACATAGACGAGTTAAACTATGGTGCTACAACAGTTATTCTTAGACAGCGCCAAATACTTAGTCTAGTCTAGTTATTTAGTTATTTGCAACCGTAATTTTAAACAAGTGTGAGTTTGTCTATTACGTATACAGCTGCTAAACAAGGTTGTAGTTTATTTGTATACTAAACTTTAACTTTTAAAAATGTTAATGTTTTGTAAATATTGATTTAAATAATAAGATAATTCCGCCGTCAGAAGGTCTGAGTGCCGACTGGCAGTTATTTTTAGGGTACCGGAACCCAAAGACTAATAACGGTGCTTTATCAATAAGAATTCGATGTCCGTCTGTCCGTTTGTCATCAGGCTGTATCTTTTGAACAATGGTAGCTAGACTATACTATTATTCGCTGTTTTTACTTTTAACAGTTTGATAGACATGGTACGGTATCCAACTTACCGAGTCTGACTCCCACTTGCCCGGTTTTTTTGTAAACAATTTCATGTCTTAAATAAATATTTAGATATTTAATTACAATCCTGTTTCTTTGTTAATTAAAAGATTTTTTGTCAAAAATCTGATTTTACTTAATAATAAAAACGTGGTAAAAATGAATAATCATGTGGCTGAGGAAAATTACCGAGGCGTAAATAAATCTAGCTAGTATGGAAACCTTTATTGCAGAATGCATACTTAAATTATTAATACAATTTACAAAAAACACTGAACATTTTCACAATTAATGTCTTTATTTATTATTTTTATTCTTTATGTCTATACAAAAAAATACATGCATACCTACTTGATATTTATCTAATATATGTTAAATAAATATTTATGTATGCAATTATGCGTATAGATTTCTTCCAGTTAAACGCTGTCCCTAATTTAGAGCCTCGGAGGTTTAGTAGTACCTACGTGTTTCAGACTTCCATTTAGGTTGTTTTAGGTTCAAACTCCGCCATATGCCATTTAGTTTTTTTAACTCAGGTACATTTTCTGAGTGCTCTTACGGTGAAGGAAAGTATCGAAACATGAGATTTTATATCATCGGCTAATTGTGGGTGCATATTGTACTTCTGTCTACCCTTTCGGAGATATAGCTAGTTATTATATCTATACAAACAAATAAAATGTGAGTATCTGTATGTAATATTAAAATAACCACTTTTCACTAAATGCATATAGGTACGTATACATATTTACCAGGTATATAAACCAATATAACATTTTTTAGAATTTTTGTCCGTCTGTATATGTGTCTGTACCCGCTAATCTCTCAAAACAGCTGGATATTTTGAAGGGAGTTTCACTGCCAGCAGCTGATGTAACAAGGAATAGCTTAGGCTAATTTTATTTAGTAAATTATTTAAAAAATGTATAAAATAAACTAATTCAATAAAAACGCGAAGGAAGTCGCGGGCCCAGCTAGTATTATCATATAATTCGGCCGCAATACTGAGAAGGAATGATTATGTTTGGTAAAACGTGATTTAGAAAGTTTTTACATAATTAACCAAGCCGGTTTTGCTATTTTTGGCATAATTCGATGTTATATATTATATACTAGCTGTCTCCGCGACTTTTTGTCTGTCTGTCTGTTTATACCCAAACAGTGATAGAGACAAAATTTAAAAAAAATGTTATTTTGGTATATTCGGTACCATGTAAATATTTAGTGAAAATGCAGTTATTTTAATATTACATACATATTTATTTGTATAGATAATGGATCGATCAAAATTACAGACCGCCAGAAAATTACCGACTATAAGATCTATGTAAAATAAAAAAATCTTCTATTCTATTATTATTATTCTAACAAATATATGTATGGCGTATTAAGTCAGTTTGTTATTTAATAAATGAATTGCTGAGTGCTAAGGAACCCCTCGTGTATAAACAACTCCTACCTGTCTAGTTTGTATTCTCAATTAGTCTTCCTTCACATATAGCGAAACTAACATAACAAAAGAATTGGTAATAAAGCTTTAAATCTAATTTTAAATTGAAGTATTAAAACCGTAATTAGATCTTCACAAAAATTCAATTTCTGATTCAATCCCATTTAATGTGGAAACTCGGAGATATGTTTAATGAGGGAAAAATTAAAATAGTTTTATCGCAGAGTTAAAATAGGCTCTGGATTCTACAGATATCTTTGTATAGAATAGAATAACTTTTTATTGCGTACCAAAAATACAAAATAAACAAAAATAGTAAATAAAACTTAAGAGACTAAATGACACACAAAGGCGGCCTTACGCCAAGTCAGCGATCCCTTCCAGGCAACCTTATGATATGGAACAAAAGTCAACGAAATATTGTGCAAAGGTGCTCCAAACATAAACATGAAAATCTAACACTATATTAAAATATTCAATATAATCCGTACTAATATTATAAATGCGAAAGTAACTCTGTCTGACTGTATGTTACGCTTTCACACCTATACCACTGAACCGATTTTGATGAAATTTTGTACACAGATATAGTAGACCTTGAGGAAGGACATAGGCTACTTTAACCGACTACGTTAAAAAGAGGTTATGTTTTTACGCGATTAGAATTATAAGTCGGAAAA